>JAMKCH010019123.1:0-23359 GCA_023653785.1 Ophioderma brevispina | reverse complement strand
TCCGCATATATTTTGGTGTTTGGTTTTATTTTCCGGGATAAAGCTAACTCATAAAAAAATGAGATCTGTCTGTCGGTCCAGGTTTGGGAATGATCCAAATGGTCAAAGGTCATCTAGAGGTCAATTTGGCGTAGAAATGCCATATGAACACCAAATTTGGCCAAAAGGACCGCCTGCCTGAGCAAAGAACAAATCGGAGGTCAATGGTTTTCCCACACAAAAGGTCACACACAGGGAGATGCACTAGTTTCCGTAACAATCTGGGACAACTGATGGACAATGAAATTACTTAATGTAAAAGCTCTGCGCCATGCGTTTCTACATAGTGATCAAATGTGATATTACTACCAATTTCAATTTCAAGTTTATCAAGCATGAGTGGCCTCTGGCCCAAATCATACATATCACAATAACAACAGTAATTATACCTTACAGGGGGTGGTGAACAAATAATCAAATATTCTTCTGATTTTAAGGGCTAAATAGATAAGTTTTACCAATTCTTGTTGAATGCTTTTTCTCACTTATCAGTAATTTGTTTGAATGTAATATGAGTCGGGTATCTGTGGTAATAGCGAGGGAGGAAGCAGCTTCTCTAGAAAGATTATTGGGCCACGGTTATGGGCAACCAGAAGAAAATGGTCTGGCAGTGTTGTTTAAGGTAATGCTAAACAAAACCATTACATCTAAACAATTTAGTATTTTAACAATGTTACAAAAGTGAAGGCAGAACGCAGGTGTTAAAAAAAAATACTCCCAAACAACAGTTTGTAATTGAATAATGATTGTTAAGTACAGGTCCAAAATTACCATGAAGGTGTGAAATCCTTATTTGCGGTGAGGGTTTAATTTATATAGAGTAATAAAGGTTTAAGAGATCATAATGAAATAAAAGGTCTATAATGCTCGATTCTTTCAACATCGGTGCCCAATTTTTCAGCTTTGCTGAACTAGTTTATTCTGATGGTTCACTGATTGAAACAGTCCATCAACAGTTCTGGTCCCTCATCATGATGATTTTTGTGTAGAGCTGGATCTCCTCTAGCGATGTATATGAATAGTGGAAACTACAGATCTTAAATTTGTCAGCTAATATTTGAATTTACCGCTGGATACATAAGGTCCATAGTTCAACCAAACAAGGTCAATTTCCATAGGAAACACGTAAAGCTTCAACACACACAGTGTAAATGCACGCATGCAGTCTTGAATCAATTGACCCGTATCGTCTTTATAGCGATAAAATGTTGGTTGACTAGGTTCCTTGATCTTTGTGGATTTGGTCATAATAATATATTCCCGGCTTAGTAAGTGTGCATGGCGATTTCATGAATTTCACCACTCTACGCTGACTCGTGAGAAGTGGCGCTGATAGTATGGTTTGGTGTGTATTACCGTAGGATTTTCATGCTCAAAATGACTTGGTTGATGCTTGGGTGTTAAATAGGGCCCAAACTGTCAGAAAATGATGATGTGCAAATTTTCGGAATGATCTAAGGGGGAAGGAAATGTTAGTACATGGAACATTTAAAATCGAGTTCAAATGTGTCTAATGTTCACTAAAATGTTAGTCTCCTCATACGGACTTCGAAAAAATGTATATTTTTGCCTAGGTTTCAACCTTTAGTTAAAGAGGTTTATAGCTCCATAATGGTTCAATGTCACCCGGGGGGTGTGGGTAAATGATCCGATGTTGTTGAAAGTGGGGTCAAATGATTCCCTGTGTCATACTGAAACAGAAAATGTGAACAACTCATTTAACTGATTTTTTTTGGATATCACCATTGCGACATCCAGGGAAATTTTGGTGACCCCCCACTTAATAGACCATGTAGACCCTTGCTACATTTGCGATAGAATTAGCAAGCCAATGTCACAACCTGAAAATAATACATTTTTGGACCTTTTAGACAAGACAAACAATTCTCACAGAGTTTCGACAAAATCAGAGCTTGGGTAAATTAACACCAAGGATGACCTTGAACTATTATGGGGCTATAGCGCTTAACTAAAGGTCGGAACTCTAGGCAAATTATATACTTTTTCTAACCTTATAAGGAGACGAACATGGTAATGTACACTAACACACAATTTGAATCGATTTTAAATTTTCTCCCATGTAGTAACCACCCCCCCCCCCTTGAGGAAGGGGGAAAGCAGTCCGAAAAATTTGCACCCCATCATTTTCCGACAGTCTGGTCCCTATGAATGAAAAACAGCAAGAAAATCAAGTTTCAACACAAAAATCCATACGGGAAACTGTTTCATGACAAACCCAACCAACACTTGAGTGAAATCGCAAACAGAGCGGAGACGTGATCCCAAATTGGACTTGACACCACGGTCTGTACTGATTGCTAGTAGGTTTCATTTTGTTTTAATTTATTATGCATTTTTGCAAGAGGTTAGCATAATCTAGTATTCTAGATTTAATTCTAGTATTCTAGTATTTGGGATACGGAGTGCTAGAGGGTGCCAATCAAATAAGTAGTCAGAGAGAACGTTCTGTGACAGTACAGTTGAGTATGGACACAATGTTTTGCTTGAAAAATGATTAGATTAGGGTGGTAGAATAAGAATCTGCCGGTGCAAAATTGGAACATACCTGAGAATTTTTGAGAAAATCCAAGATGGAGTCGCCAAAATGGTAAATGTATATTAACCCTATATTATCAAAAAACTATGGGGGTACTAGATATACTATAGTATCCAATGAACACGGCAGACACTTGTAACATTAACCAATACTCAAATGATTAAAAATGGAAGCCAAATTCCAATAAATTTTAAAATATGCCCTATAACACCGGCGATCAAAATAGAAGTGAAGTACTTAGGTATGGTGTAGAAACAATAAATGTATTTCTGATACTTTTAAAATTGTTTAACAGGACGTGCACATCAAATTGGCAGCCAAAAACGTGAACATCTTCAAAAAATAATTGACACAAATGTGTAAGTATTACACCTTCAAATCGAAATCAATGTGTCATTGACACCTTAGAAATGTACCTTTGATCCTAACCAATGTTACAACATACTGTACTTGCAATGGTTTTAAATGCGAAATAAAAAAAATATGGTGCAAAGTTGTCAAAATAACATAGGAATTACATTTTCACATTATATGCTCTCAATTTATAATTTGACCCATTTTTATTTACCGGGATTACCTGGTTATATCACTGGTTATGATCATTAGGTACATTTCTAATTGTTAATTGACACAATATTTAAACGTGAAGCAAATATTAGAATTTTTGTCAAGTTATTTTTTAAGATATTCACGTTTTTGGTGCCATATTGATTAACGCGATTTTGTTGTTACAACTTAAAAGTATCAGAAATACATTTTATAGTGTCTAACAGCATAATCTAAGTACATATATATTGATTTGGCCATGGGAATCATGTACATGTATAGTACCTTGTATACCCTCATACCGATTTTGAATTTTGCAGGAGGAAACCTGTATGATACCGCTCTTGATAATGACAGATACTCATAATTCATATCAATATATTCAAGTTAAGATACCCACATACCCATGTCCTAGGTATTCAAACAGCAGCCGAAGTTACACCATAAGCAATGTATGCTATCTTTCTTTACCTGCATGGTGATGCTTCAGTATATGTTTGTGGTCAGGCAATGAAGTCAAATACGGTTAAGTGTTGTTAAAACAGATATCGCACACGGTGTGTTATAGTGAAACAACCCGAAACCAACGAATTGAACATCATATTTGAATAGAAGTATGAGTGAACACAGCGAGTTCCTTGGAATCGGCTATTGTCCTATCGCGTCGGTTTCTGAGGCTGTGAAATCAATGCACATTGAAAAACAAAATATTTGCCGTTACTTTATAACGTACATCAAAATTAGTGTCGAATTCATGTAAGCACAGCTTGAGAAAGTCAAAATTTCCTTGCTCATTTAATTCAATCCTCCTTTAAAATGGTCACATTACCTTGGCCAGCTATGCATCCACAAGATTTCCGATCCGGAGCTGAACTATTTTTCACACAGTGATTAGTAAACAACTCCAAAAAGTAACTTCCAGCCCCTGAAAATCCGTCTGTCAAGTTTAACGATACATGTATGTATACATTATTATATGGGATATATTTGGAAACGGGGTGTTTATTTACGCTATTTTGACACCTCATTTGTGGCATTCGACTGAGCTGAGTGTTTGTTTATTATGAGTAGTGTCATTGTATATATACAATGAATTAAAACAAAATAACAAATTAAAAAAAATGGATATAAAAAATAATTGTGTGCATCTGTTGAGACTTCATATAGGAGAGAATTCAAAATTTCAAATACGATTCTCACAAAGGAGTTCTATGGATCTTCCAAGGATATCTCTTTTCCATATTTCTTTGTAATCGTGGTCGTCCTCAGACAGAGTCTTGATATCATGAAAGAACAAGAGACTATTATCAAACCCAGTGTTTTATTGATATACCCCTTGTCTATACCAAATTCATGAATTTCTTGATAATTGGAAGTTTGAAAAAACTGCGTGCAAGGTCTATATGTTTTAAGGTGTTTCAAAATCCAATATGCCACCGTTTACCATCGCAACGGTTCTCAGCAGAATTATTTTTCAACATATTTTTTACTGTGTTTTACCCACGTATCATTTTGACCAATTAAGTTATTATGATAGGACAAAGATTTTTAAAAAAAAAAGTCACCTATCTCTTGCTGTATCACCTTAAGTAGTCTCAGACGTAACATGGTAGAGGTTACATGCCCAAATAGGGGTCTTCGCCCCTTTAACTTGAATTAATGTGTGATTGCTCCGACATCCAGCAGGAACCATCTAACCTCCAAATGACCGGGAGTTACCTTCAATTTACCCCCATTGATGAAGATCGGTGATGTTTGTTTTGCTAATCAATTGATGAAACTGGACACCCAGGCTAAAGCAATAAAGGGGTAATGGATGGCCCTATACCCCAATTTCTTTCAAAATATAAGAACAGGGGCATACCAAATTTCCGACCTTTAGCTTCATAGAATTGACATCGCACAAAAATACAGGCTCATCCCCACAGAGTGGAAAACGCTAAGTCACTCCCATATTTAAAGATGGCTCGCAAAAGGAGTGTGGGAACTACCGACCATTTCTGTCCTCACCGTGGTCTCAAAAAATTCTTGAGAGAGCAATACATACCCAGCTATATAACCACTTATGTCACAATAACCTCCTTACCACCACCCAGTCAGGCTTTAGGCCTAGGCATTCCACCTCTTAACAGCGCTATTGATGTTACTGGATTTACACCTCAGTAACATGGAGAAAAAGGTGAATTTCATGGTGCCGTGTTTCTCGAACTAAAAAAGGCCTCACCTTGAACGGTGACCATCAAATTTTATATCCAAATATATTCTCAATTAGGGTTTACAGGTAAGGAGTTGGCATGGTTTTCTAATTATCTAACAGATAGACAGCAATGTACAGTAATAAACCGTGTATTTTCAGACTACAATGAAATATGTGTTGGTGTACCCCAAGGGTCTATAATGGGCCATTACTCTTTGTATCTTTCTCAATGATTTGCCAAAAAAAAAGTATCATATCCGAGTGCAAAATTGTGCTGTATGCGGATGATACAGCTATCAATGCAACAACTCCAGAATGTTGCCGAAGTTAACCACTGTTCGTTATTAGAGAAACTTGTTTTTAATGTTGTTAAGTGGAGCACACAAACAACTCATGTCAATTTGCCTCTAAAACAAAGACTATGCTTTTTGGTTTCTCATAGAAAAATTCATAACTCTGCCAGTGATATCAGGCTTCATATTGTAAGTTTGGAACAGGCGTCCCTGTGTTTAAATACCTTGGTCTATGGTTTTTGACCCGTACCTTAAATGGGATAATCATATTGATAAATTGCATCTAAGATTCTCAAAAGTGAAATGGTATTCTCGTCGATTAGGCGTTAGTGACCAAATCAAACTCGGATATTGTGTTATATGCTCTTGTTCTTCCTCTATAGATTTACTGCCTCTCCTATATGGACCTGCGTTCTAATAAATATGTTCAAAAGATCCAGATATTGCAAAAAACCCAAAACCCATGTCGCAAGACTCACCCTGGGCTGTAGAGGCCGTGATAAACATGTCAGTGATATATGATGAACTCAAGTGGATGAATGTTCGGCAAAGAGCAAATTACTTGACTTTGACACTTTTCTATAGGTGTCTCCACGTGTCTTGCACTGAGTACCTGTCTGGACAGTATTCGTCATAGAATTTATACCCACGCATGGTACACGATCCAAAGTTACACTAATATCAGAATTGAACGAAGCCGTACTGATTGGGGTGGTCGCACTTTCAGGAATTCGGGTGCACACGACTGTGGAATAAACCTTTCAAAACCCATACAAAAAAAACTCGCCCAGTTTTACCTGTTTTCAAATCCCGCCTAAAAGAAAAATTTGTGTACTACCGATTAGCTTTTTCCATATTCTCATATTTAATTTATAGGTTATTTTAGTAGAAAGTAATTATAGTCCATAGTCCATATTCCAATTTCCTTAATAAATAAAAAAAATCATGATTTTTCATAATATTTCTAGATGTCAGCGGATTTTTGAGAATAGTAATTTTAAATTTTGGCAATATGTTTTGCTTGCACTATACTAGTGCGTTATATGAAATGTATTATTGCTTTAATTATGTAATTTGTACGTTTTTAAAGAAAATGAGAAACAAAGAGGAAATAGGGTAGTGTTTATAGATTAATTTTAATTAATGTAATTTTATTTTAAGTGTTTATAATATATGAATGTTAAGATAAACATGAATTTTATCTTTAAGTGTAATTGTATTTTTCGAAAATTTAAATGCCAATATTTGAATTTAAATTGTCGTGTTGTATTTATATTGCTGATGAGGGCCCTTGTGGAAGAGTGCTTCGTTCACTGTTCTTGGCTACCCTCTATAAATATGTTCGAAATAAATTAAATAAAAAATTAATGACCGGGGACAGGGAAACATTTGGCGCTTTACGTGGAGGGTGAACAGCATATCACTATCGGGTAAGGTTTCAAAAGACACCCCCATGCCTTAGTGATGCTACTAAATCAATGTAATAAAGATTACGTGGTGATTGATTGTGAGCATGCTTTCATAACTTTCAAGCCGTATATCTAACAGTAACCACATGGATGTCAAACACATGCTGCAGATGCATCAAGAAAAAGACTGAATTTATTGTATTGGCCACCCCTTATGTTTTGAAAAGTTGCCTCCTATACGGTTAAGATCTGGGGTGACACCTCTATTCGTGCGTGTGTGTAAAGAACCGTGTGGTTATGTTTGGTTCCCCATGAATTATCCATGATCGGAGCTATCTGTACGAGTGTAAATTACCATATTCGTAGGTTTTTCACTTTTGATTCCATGCAACCATACTGTACGTTCTTTGGTCTTTTCCCTCATTGACTATGCCCAAAACTCATTATTATACGGCACCAATGAAATACATCTCAAAAGGCTCCAGAGCTTGCAAAATAAAGTTGCGTGTTTAGTGTTCCCATGCGGTCGTCACCAGAGTTCGTCACAAACTTTTATCAATCTTCAATGGTTGCCAAGTATAAGGAACGTATCAGAAACAAAATCCTTTATCGGGACAGGGCTCCATCACACCTTTACTGACGGTCTAATTTGTATATATGTGTTGGAGAGTAATTCTGATGGTACAAGACGAAGGCTTATACGGTCTTCTGATATTACGCGATGTTATTGGGCCAAGGCTCTGGAAAACAGGCCTCCTGTTTAAAATTAGAGAGGCACTTCACCAGTTGTCTTTAAAGCGGCCTCTGAAAACACTATTTTCTTGATGCTTAAAATTTGGTTAACTTTGGATTTGTTAGTTTTCCTTATTATGCTGTATATCATGTTGTATATTAATTTTGTATTTTAAGGATTTGTTTTTTGTTAAACTGTTGTTCTATGTAGATCGCCATATAAATTCATTTTTATTATTATTTTTCTTTCAGACTGACAATTGAAAAGGAAAAGTCAACAAGCAAAACTTACTCCTCGTGTGAAATAAGGCAACTGGCATTGATAACATAAGCTCCAAATGAAATTATCTGCAAATGTGATAATTAATTAAAGAGACACTGGCACTTTGAAAAATAGTGCGCCCTCAAGATTTTTCAAAATTGCTATTTTGCTGGTTGTAAAGCTTTCATATTATTTAGCCCTCACCTCGAAATGGTAAAGGGACATAATGGCATGAAAAAAATGACTAATGAAGGACCCTTACTGAAATCACTTCCACGAGTTTGAAAACAATTTGGCTTTTACATTCTGTAAAAACAGTAAAAACAGGAAGAGTTCCAGGGGGGAGGTGGCAGTTTGTGGCGTTTCGGAACAGAAAAGCAGGTGTTCACATCCCTGACCAGAATTTACAGTGAATCTGGCATGTTTTGCGAACACAATTCAAAGCTTTTCAGACCGGGATTCAGGCATTGTTCTTTAGGCTTGTAGTAAGATATTAATCTGGCAAGTGAAAGATGGATTAGCCGGGATTACACCTATACAATAGCAATGGTCTGTGAGCTGATGACAACATGCTTTTCAAGTTTGGTAAATGCTGGCAGTAAGGCATAAAAAAATCGTTTGTTTGGCGTAACCCGACCGACCCTAACAAACCTGCCGACTCAAAAGTTTTTATGCAATTAGCACAAAATAAAAAAAACATTCGCCGACCGACCCAGTATTTTCATCCACAATTTAAAACAAAATATTTTTTTACCAACACAAAGACAAAAAATAACAAAACAGAAACCAAGCAACTGCAAAGTACAATAAAGATCTTTGCTATGTCATTGAAAAAGGCTTTAAATAGTAGCATCTTATATTCATTTTAGAGTAAAACATTGAGAAGATCTAAAAAACAAAAACAAAATTTTAAAAATCTGACCGACACATGATATTTTTTCTCCGTTACGCCAAACAAACATATTTTTTTATGCCTAATGTCAGCATCCTTGAAGGAGAGTGGTAGCGAAATGGACTATCGGATCGATGTATTCGGGCGCCGCACATTTTCGCTTTTTGATGCTGTTAAGGGGAGAAGGAAACGAAGCTTAGGCACCATAAAATCGCTTCCTGGAGTTTGTGGTTTGCATCGATGCTTTGTTTCACAGAACTGTTTTCAATTTCTTACTCTTCGACGCCATTATTTTCATCAAACTCTAACTAATGTCCCCCTACTGACGGCATTGGCAGACCACATGGCTGCAATTTGCCAAAAAGAGCACATTTTCAGGCATTTTCTGCTGTGACTCCCCACGTTCAAAAGGCTATTTTTCCAAATCCGATGAATATACCTTAATAATAAGTGACACTTTTCTTAGAATGAATCAAGGTTATGAAAATTGAAAATAAAGAAAACTACAACATTGTATGTTCTCAAGAGAGAACACAACTAAATCACTCGCTTTTGTGTTAATGGTGGTAGTTCCGTAAAAATATACCGTTTCAATTGTAAGCAAATGGGGTGGGCATGGATGCGTAGATATTGTTGATTGTCAAAGTTAATATTTAAATAAACAGTGCAGACAATGTTATATAATTGGAATATCAGAAAATAAATAAATTTGAATCTACAAATTAAATTAGGCCTTCGGAATACTCCGTGCTCGGATACGGCTTATGGGTTTAGTGTCGGTGGAAAACGTGGTGGCGCTAGTCACAGCTGTATTCTCGAGTTCTATCCTGTATCACGATGTATCAAATTACAATGATTTTTAAAAATTTCGTATTTTTTGATAGAAATATCTTCAAAACATCAACATTATGTCACGTGGGGTTGAAATTTGAACTTATTTCAAAGTCATTTTGGTGTATTTCAATGGGGGCGTTATTTGGTGGTGTGCGACCACTCTGTGGTTCTAATATCAATGAGCACAAGTCTATGATTGTTCGGGGATTAGCGTTATGTTTCTGGTTAGAATCGAGGGGCAATTTACCCCTAAAACAAGGCAAGGTTAAAGTAAGGGACGTTAGGGATATATTGACTCAAATGATATGTGTATGGAAATCAATTAGGGTTTGAGACGAGGGTTTCCCACAACATTACTGAAGATTGGCTTAATATTCATTGATAAAGACCAGTATGCGGAGATTCAATGTAGAATTGCAAAAGACCTTTGATACGGCAATCATGGTATCTTATTAAGAAGGTTCACAATTATGGTATGGAATTCCTGATGTTGTTGTTAAAATGGTTTTAACACTTACATAAAGGGACACAAATGGCAAGAAAAATATTCAAAAAATAAATAAAGTATTATTTGAAAGCAATTTGGCTGTTTACATTCTGTAAAAACAGTAAAAACAGCAATAGTTACAGAAGATCCTTGCCAGGTAAAATCAAGGTGTGTTGACATCCCTGCCATCAAATTTACTAGCACGTTTGTGCTGGCAGCAATCTCTGCCAGAATTTACTAGCATGTTTTTGCTGGCAGTAATTCTGCCAGAATTTACTAGCATGTTTTTGCTGGCAGCAATGTCAGCAACCTTGCTTGTCTTGGCGGCCAAGGATGCTGACATTAATGTAAGTTTATTCAACCTGAAAAGCATGCAGTCGTTAGCTCACAGACCAATTGCGATTGTATATGTGCTAATACTGGCTAATCCACCTTTCAATTGTCAGATCAATATCACTACAATTCCGATCTGAATGCTTTTGAATGTCTCATATTTCTGACAGGGATGTCTGAATATTTTTCATGCCATCGTATCCTTTTACATGATATCCTTTTAAGACATCATATAACACGTATAAATGGTGTTGAATATCCACTAATTAGAAGTCTATTTGGGGTAACTCTACCCCTCAAGGAAAATCTTGGGCCCACTTTTAATTCCTGTATATGAAATGACCTTCCACTTATGTTTCAATGTGAATTCATTATGGTGCTGATGATAGCGCTTCCTACGTTTTGATATTTTTTGCAAACATTTTCCCTAAAAAAAAACCATCCAACAAAAGTTAATAGTCTTCATAAATTTTAGGAAGCACGTGTGGCGTAACAGATAAGTGCAGGACTCGTTATTTGTAGGACTGTTATAATCGTGAGTTTGAGCCCCGCTGCAGTCGATGTGTGTGGCGTTCCTTGGCAATATACTTAATAATCCAACTGCCTCTTTTTCATCCAAGTATAATCAATCTGTGGAACTTATCTTGTGATCATCATAACAAAAAGACCAGGATAGGGCGGGCATTTTCTTAATTTTTTTTTTTTTTATATTTATGACGTTTATACACTGTCGTTACTACGTAAAATTATTCCTTGTTCAGGTACAAGCAGCTAATGCATAGAGCGGATCTTATTCTAAGCATTCGATATATATATTCGACAAGACTTGTTATACTTGGTTATTTATTTCTCGGACATTTCATCGGCCCGAATACATACAGAGGATGTGGAGAATTACCATGCGTTGCCGTACAAGGCTTATGGTGTACCCGATAATTATTGCAGGTATGTGTCCCGCACCAAATCTATGCATTGGCGTACAATGCGTATGGTGGGTCCGGTAACTTATTACTTTACTGTATCGCATATGGTGGGTGCAACACATCACGGTAATAATGTCATTGGGGTGGAATTTTTCCGTAACCTGACCTATCTGACACCCTTTTTTCTGAACACATGTAGAATTCGTAAACCTTAACGGAATAACATGTGTTTTGTTACGTGAAAGGTTTTTCCCGAATAATAGTGTCAAAAAAAAGTGTTTTCAGATGGGCCAGGTTACGGTAACTCCCCCCCACCCATACATTATTACCGTGATATGTTGCACCCACCATATGCGATACATGTAAAGTAATAATGTACCAGACCCACCCTACGCATTGTACGACAATTCATAGATGTGGCGACACAACATTTAATAATTATTGGCTGGCGATAGAAGCTTCCGTAGGCTATTTAAAAATGTAACGCGGGTACTGAAGAAGACTCATTCTTTCACCCGTCATACTACTACGTGTTCCGCAAAAAGTTCATCAAATCCATTTGCTTTCCGCATCCTCGGTGTCAGAAATTTTGAGACGGGCTTATGGTGACAATTTGCGTTAGACAGTTGCTGGAGTAGAAGCATTCTTCACGCAGGACGACCAAGTATTTTTGAACGCGGTTTGGGTTTAATAACCTCACTCAAGGCTCGCGAAGTGTACAACCAGCTTCTTCCTTTTCCGTCAAGCAATTCTATGGAAAGTGATTGGTGAAAACTGGAATAACGCATGGTATGAATCCACCTGGGGCAGAATATCAACAGCTTTGTCAGTTGGGGTTTTTTAATCTGCAGAGATTAAATGATAAATATGATGATAGATTATTAACACTTAAACCAATTTCAATTTTACTTGGTGTATTTATTCCATTTATTGATTATGTTTTTATTTTGGTTTGGGTTTTTTTTTTTTTTAATTTGGTCTTATTTTGGGCATTTTGGATTTCTTCATATTGATTTCTTTCTTCGTTTTTTGTTATCGACATTCATATAAAGAATCTGTAAATTGTAAAGCGTAAGATTAATTTTGATGTTCGTGTTTGTCAACAAATCATTTCCTTCTTGGCTCAATTTCACTACACATTAATATGCTGAATTAAGAAAGGATATTTTGTCCACGGAATGTCAACCATCAATTCATTGGAAAGAAATCACTTAAAACTAATCAATCACTGCACACATCATAATGGTTCTCAACGTCGAGCAACTTGGTTTCAATTTTTACTTTACAAGAGGCCACCATTGGGTGCCTCAGACCAATCTTTCCTGTCTGTATAAACAAAAACCCCGATTTCATTAAAATATTGGTACAATATCCAATCATAAAGATTGACTGTGGATGTATTCAATGTGATTGACTCACCGTGGAAGAAATAGCCTTCTTTTTCTAGTATCCTTGGCTTCTTTTACCCAGTCTTTCAACTTTTTTCAGGTAAACCATCATGTACAAAAGTGGCATCTTTGACGACAAAAGTCGTATGACTGGGGTCAACACGTAACTGTTATACCAAGAACACATTTTTTTTCTACTACTTTTGGAAACAAATTGTATGCACATTTTTCTCTTTTTTTCTCTATTTTCATTCTTAGCGGTCCAAGTAAGATTAGAATGTCTAGTAACGGGTCCATTCATATGCAGATATGTAAAAAGGAATTCACTTAAATCGGCAATACCTTTCATATCCGCAACACAGATGCAGTGAGATATGAACGAACCTTAAAGGTTAGTTCATACCGGTGCACTCTGCGTTGCGTTGTAATATACGATAACTTCTGCGCAACCAATGGAACTCGCTCCTGAAAATCCAGTTAAAAGGAAATTTTATAGTTCGGCAACGCCAACCTCAGAGTGAGAAGTTCCCCTTGAGTGTCTACGGGCACACCACATCTACCATGTATTATTGGCAATTAGCTCACATTAACTACACCCAGCCAATTCCCCATAGCTAAAGGTTACACCCACAGCAAAAAATACTTCTATTTATTTTTCTCTTTTTACACAGGTCTTAAATGAATATAACACAAAAATCTATTTATTATGTAAAAATCCTATTCATTCTTATCCCGATCGTTAGTGTGTCGTTGAGTGTGTTGTATGTGTGTGTGTGTGTGTGGGTGGTGTGTGTGTTGTGTGTGTGTGTTGTGTGTGTGTGTGTTTGAGGTGTATGTGTGTGCATGTAGGGATGTGGTTTTATCGTGATTCTTAAAGCATATCTGCTCAAATAATTTAAAATCAATTTTCACCAAAATTGTTTCTTTGAAAAAATTACAGAAATAGACAAAAGCCGTTGGGCCTGCAAAACGTACGTGTCCTGTGAGATTGTACTCGGTTTGGGGCGTAGGACGTTCCCGGTAATCCTGAATTTCTCAATGACTTTTCCAAATATTCTTTGTTGCGATACGGTTGGAAGGTTGGAAAAATAGGCAGAGATCTTTAAAAGTCGCGTCAGGTTTGAGAGGAAAACATTCGAAGTCGACTGGATGGATTACTGTTTTCTGCAAAGACCGCGATTCTCAACTGTTGAGCTTACCGATGCTTTTCGGCAAGCTTTTAAAGGAACTATGTCAAGATTTTGTCAAGCTCCAGTTTGACTTACATTCATAAAACTATATGTACATACATACGCATCCCGCAAAAATTAATACCAAATTGATGTAAAATTAACAAAATAGAGGCAGTTTAATTTTTGCTTTTTTGACATACGAGAAAACGGGCCGGATTTTTCGCCCGGTTCATTGATTTCAAAAGCGCCCAAACGTGACGTAAAGTGATGACCCAAAACATCGTGTTGACTCGAATTGTTATTGTGACACTGTAATATTGATGATTAATGAAAGTAATAATAAATTAGAAAAAAAACGGTTACAGGAATGACTATTTTGGTTCATTTCGTTTGTGTTTGAATTAGGATTGAAGTGGCAACCACTGCGGATATGATGGACACAAACGACGTAAATTAGGGATGGGTCATCACTTTGACGTCACCATTTGCTTACGATGTTGATTTGTCGGAATCGTTTTCGAGTAAATTGGGCGGGAAATTAAAAGGGCAAAATACCTACCACACATGTTGACCATTTTCAACTTATTTGGATTTAGATGTCAATCTGCGTTACTAGCTTTCCATCCATACACAATTTTCCAAATATTCAGAATCCTGACCTGTTCCTTTAATGTTATTTTTGTCTGAGTTTCACCCACACAGTGTCCTACAAATAAAATGAAAAGTGAATAAAAAATATTTTTCCACATTTTATGGATGATTCTTACGTGTGAGTTTTTTTTGATATATAGAGGTGTATATTCGCCACCTTCTAGAATGGTCCAGTCACTTCCGAACTATCACCATACACAATTATCCCGGGTCCCTTTACGAACTGTGTCCTTAGCCGGAAAAGGGGGCTTTGAACAGCAGATTTTAGTATTTTGTTACAATTTTTTTCATATCAGTCAGTTTTACATATACACATTTGGGTGATTTCATGCATCTAAATGTTCAATAGTACTGTTTTAAATGCCAATCCGTTCCCTAACCTCAGAATGGCCACCACTGGCGTGATCGTGCGTCACTAGTCGCGGCATACTGTCCACAAAGTTTTGTTTATGATGTCATGGGCACAGCGTTCCCACTCATCGGTCAGAGGCAATCTAACATCCTGTAGTGATTGAGGAATATTGTCCCTGTAATTAATGGCTCGGCCTAAGGCATTCCAGCATGCTCGATAGGGTTCCAATCAGGGAGCCAGCCGGCCTTGGTATCTGCTCCACCCCTGTGCCTCAAAAATGTTCTCACTACAAAACATCGCCATGTTCAGCGTAACATGTCGTCTTGCAGCCGAATTGTTGTAACATAAACATAAACCCTTCTTGCATGGGGCAGACAGTGTTTTCCCGAAGTCCTGTACATGACGGCGTTCATGTTTTCCATCTGGCACCACCATGATGTTTTTCCTCCACAATGATCCGCGGCGCATACCATCAACTTAACCGGGAACCGCCACCACCTTGAGTCGATTCTGAATACAGCCATCTCGGAGGTTCCGCACCACGTAATCGACGGCCCTTTGTCTCAAGGATGTAGGGGCTCTCGCTACATAATAATCTTCTGCTGTTTTTCCTAGTCCGTCGCAGTAGATCACCGATGAACATTTGGGCGTGGACTTGGTCATTCGTCTTGCTTGAAGCATCTCCGATCTACATTTTGGAGGGAACGTTGATTCCATAGTGTCTTTCCAAACGACGAAAGACGGCTCGTTGGCATTGTCCGGGCTCTACGGCACAGATTAAGCAGGTCGGCGATCATCTCGTCTGGAGGTCAATCGTGGTCGTCCTCCCTGAAGATTTTCGTGGCCTCAAATGAACCACCGCTCTACTCTCGATGATATCTGAGGATTTTAAGAACCGTCATCCTGGGGTAATTCCGAGGATCCGCGACTCTGGCTTGTTTGTACGCTTCCCGTCGGAGTGTAAGTACTCTTCGGCGTATTGCCAATGCCGTTGGACAAGGCATAGCCTAGAACGTCCCTGTGTCCTTTTTGGTTGTAAAAGGTTACAACCAACTCTGAAAAATGGGCTCCTTGTACAAACGGCTTAGGACCAACAACAGACGTCTGACATTTTATAGCTCCCAACAAAAGAGGCATTGTTACGCAATTCACAATTATGCATGATTCACTTCACCTGGGTAGTGGGACTCATTAATTAATCATAGTACTGAGCGTTCAAATAGAATACTTCTAAGATTGGGTGTGAAAAAAATTCCAACTTTATTCGCAACAGTGTGATTACCACCACACCACCCCTACCAACACTAAGCAGAGCCACCACCACTCGCGAACCGCCTTTAAAACCCTACTACCACAACCATTACTCGGGTAAGTGTGTTTACAGCCTGATGATGCAATACTCACTTGTCTAGATCTATCCTCCTTTGGTTGCTTTCAGTCTATCACATGAGTCAAGTTAGGATAATTTTGTACATACAATCGTAAATCTAATTTGATTTTTGAGCTTGCGAAGCAAGATCATACAAATTGCCCAGAAACTCTGTAAGTTAGTGTGTTCGTTCGTTCGTCGTTCGTTATACGGTAACATTAAAATGATGTATCCATTGATGCTCAGTTTACCAGCTTTTGTCCCCATCGGCACGACACCGCCTTTGTATTTTCGGACCGCTTGTTGTTCGGACTATGCATCCCGACCAAGGTCCCAAAGTTTCTTATAATACCCGCGGTATTAGTAAAAATAATAGACACTGTTGAATATTACTGTGATAAAACATCACACTCGTCGTTGCTATTCATACCGCCATATGGGAAAAATGATTATATTTTATCGCAGCAACGGTAAACTTTACTGACAAAAACAATATCTTTGACGATATTTTTGTGCGTGGATGTCTAAGGATATTTATAGCGCGGTTCGCCAGGCGGAAATCGACGACAAGGCATTTTCATTCTGTTATGTTACGTATGGCTGGACACTTCGGGACAGGTCCACTCTCTTTTGTGGCAAAAAACCAATCGGGCGACAACAATTCGGCAACAAGCCAATTCGGCGACATTTTATATGGAGAATCTTTTGCAAGTGTGAGCTCGCGTCGTGAAATATTGTTTGTTATTTTCTGTTCGTTTTTTCTTGTGTCACAAGTTTGGTGTATTATAGTATTTTACACATAGTGTTAGCCTCTTTAATACCAGTCCTTTATGTAAAATCAAAATACCAATGAATCTAACTTTTGATAACCAAAAAGGGATATACATACTTATTGCTTGTGATGTTCCCTTTCCTGTGTACAATTTTGGTGTACTTGAGTAATTTTGCTATTTGTTCATTCGCCGGCAGCTTCCGAGCATTCTCGGTCGGTCGTTTATAAAGAGGTTTGCAATCTTATCGAGATTACACATTTCATTTGGCCCGGTGGTCTGTCGGTGTTCGTACGTCTAGCAGCCTTAGTGATGCCAATTTTCATATCTCATGGTAATTTTGCTTTGAGATCAGTTGAGACAGTATAGCTCTTCAAGGTGACTGATCCTTCTTGATTTGTCTAAAGAAATTAGAGAACAGGTGGACCATGAGGGTGTTATAGTGCAGTAGTGGACATTGTGTTTTCTTCTTTTTACTCCTAACGCATTACTACATAGTTCTCCTTTAAGAGAAAGGTGTTGGGTGTTCGCATCCGGGTTCGGGCCAGATTCGTCTCAACTATGATCACTCGTCACTGGTTGCTTGTTTAAGGAACGCATCAATACAAATCTTCTTTATTTGTATAAGGTCTCCTCACGGACAGGCCCTCTCATGCCTAAACCGATGGTCTAAATTTGTATAATGTGTTGACAGTAATTCCGATGGTACAAGAGTAAAGGCTAACGCTTCTCTGATTGTTACCAAACGTAGATTTTTTTGCCATTGCAGATCATTAAGCGTCATGGCTTTGCTCTGTGAACAATCTCCCAGTTTATTAGAAACAACCTCCCTCATAATCTTTCAGCAAACTCATAACATCAGTATGCCTTAAGGCCAGGAAATGAGATGATAAACCTACTCCAAATCTGTTATGGGACATTCCATTCCGATAACAGTGGTCAGAAAAAACAAACACACCAGTGACATCATTAGTACCCTATTGATTTTCATCACGTGTCATGAATTGATTCAAACCAGTCACCTGGAAGTTTCTATTACTTACTCTCTGAAAAATCAATAGTTTCACTAATGATGTCACACCAACCCAAATCTTGAATGCGTGCCTGGTCCCTCCTTCTAGACTTGACACAAACCGATATCATTCCATTTGTATTCCTGGGACCTTAGAGCGGCCATGTTAGAGCGCCCGTATCACGGATACACGCAGCCCCGAATCAGCTTACTCATACAGTTGAATAATTCTGACACCACACAAGCCATTACCAATGATTTTTGGATACAAAGGAAGAAGAAGCGGCTCCTGAAAACATGCTTATTTCTTGATGCTTAAAATGTTCTCTTTGGACTACTTTTTTTTCCCCTTATTATCGGTATGTCATGTTGTATATTAATTTTGTAATTTACGAATTTTGTTATAAAGCTCTAGTCTCTGTAAGGCGCCATATAAATGCATTGATTTTATAAGTGTATAATACCACCTAGAAGAAGACCGATGTAGATGACAATGCAGTCAAGTCCCTGGTTTAAAATCCTAGTATAAGCAAAACTTACAAGGATTATCAAGTAATTAATTATGGTTTATTTTTGTAAGCAGATTAATTAAAAGTCGCAATTCAGATCTTCTCTTGTTCTACAGCTCTAATAGGAAAACGAAACCATGACGAGATATTCCTTTCGGAGATAAGACTGACCGTCGATTCCATGTACAAAAACCTTAATATACAACCGTTTTTGCAGTTTCCAAAGAGTATAGAATTGACACATTCCTTGTATATCGATAGCAACTCAACATAATGCTGTTTTGGCACAACACAAAACCTGTTTTTTACTCCCGGGTTCTAACTTGCTCCAGGACCGGACCCTTTTTTCTAACAAAATCTCTTTAAAGTCATTTTCAACTGGCTTTGCTGTATTGTTTTTAGTTCAAAATCAATGTCTGTTTTTGCATTGCATGCCAAATTCAGGAATCGCACTCGGGAACAATAGAATTTGGGGTTTTTTTTTATTGTCTCCCCTCCTCATTTTGTATTTATTCCTTGTGACTTGGCTATACAGTGTGAAGAGATGCAAATGACAATTTACCTAACCTTTTGTTCATTTATTGTGTTGGAGGCTGAGAATTCTTAAGTATGGCAGCAAACACAAAGAATCCGTAATGCGCACGACTTATATTCCAAACCTTTGATATTCATCAACTTTTCTAACTGGGATCTTTCTGATGGCAAGGTATTCAGCTTGTTGTTGGTGAAGTACAGACGATTTAGACAAGTTATTTGACAGAGGAATTTGTACTTTTCCAATTGACAGCGAAAGATAGATCATTTCACGTCTGTAATGGTTGGCTGTTCGTAAACATAGAATGTTAAAGCTTGCATTAATTCGAAAAACGTTTTATGTGGTGAATGTCATTTTGCTTTGGAATAGCCAATCTCAGTCGTGGAACAATTACATTTTAGAATAGCCAACCTTGTGAATAAAATGCCAATTGATAGCAGTTGGTAAATAAATTGGATTCCTTTCGCTAACTCTGCTGACAGTTCCAAGCATTCCCTTGTATAAATCAAACATAATATCGATCGAGAGATTCTGCGAAAGTCGATGTTTATTTATATCAGTCATACCTCATATACAGCATTTTTAGTTCATTCAGTGATTATTTTCCATTATACTAAAAGGAAGGTTTGTGTAAAAAATCTTTGGATGTCTGCGTTAAAGGATGCATCAACAAAACCATCAAAGCTCACTAAGCAGCTCAAATTCTAAGGTGGTATTCTGAAAGGGAGACTAACTTTTAGAACATGTGGTTTAAAAAGGGTTCGTCTAATGAGTATACCTTTTTTCCTTCCACAATACTTTGAAAGCTAAAGTAAACAGGTGAGAAAATTCCTCATGAATTCAGGTCAGAACGGCCTCATCTATGAGAAAATTTTCTCGCCGTTACCGAATATTATATCTATTGCAGGAAAAAAAAGGGCCCCACCTTGTAGGACTACCCTTGTTTTAACCCCCCAGGTTTAAAATTAGTCTCCCTTTAAGAATACCAGCCTAAGTGAACGACCAGCGGCAATAATTAAACTTATAACAGCTTGTGAGCTATTTAAAGGAGTACCGACCTTATTGATAATCAGTCTCGAACATACGCCACTCCACTGCATCAAAACTTCAAGTCAGTAAGTCGTTATTAATCTAAAAGCAATTAATCACATATCCATAGGCTAGAGCTCACATCTAAAAGACTAAATATCCAAAGTAGATAGTTTGGGATAACTCGGTTGGCATAGTATCCGGCGAAAGTAATTCCGTTGTTTGTGTTTCGACAATACGTTATCATAACTTTTAGAGGCAGTTTGTACACACTCTTGGATGCTCCCAACAGTTTTAGGTTTTTCTTAAAGTAAACCGCTAAGTCAAATAATGTCCATTGTCAATCGTGTCCATTTTTGAACATTTGTGAGATTTGCTCATGTTGGCTTTTTCTTCAGTTGTTTTTACGCTGACATGGCTTCTAGGCTAGGTTTTTACTTAATCTGATAAAAACAATCGTTAAAATTACCATTTGATAGAACGATATGCAATTGTTTTTCCTCCCCAGAAACTTGTTCATGGCTACTGTTTAAATTACTCCAAAAAGATAGTCGTCCCAGTTGCCGATTCCGTCCTCTTTTTAGCCTCGCTTGCAAGAAGATCGACGTGGCCTAAACACCCTCACTGATTTTACAATTTACCCACTCCTATACAATTAGTGTTTATTGACAAACAAGGAAGGAAAGGACACAGAAGAGGACAAAAAGGTACATGATACGTAGAGGGACGAGAATGGAGAAAATTCGTACTAAAACCTGTCCAAAACATGAGTTTGCAGAAAAGCATGGGTGATCTTTGGAGATGTGGTTGTTGAAATCTAAATTCTGCTGAAAAGGGAATCATCACTCTTTATTTTATCTCACTCATTTAAGAGTGCACATCTTAAGGGGGTAGCGGATGTAGATTTGCTGATCCGAACCATCGAAAAAAAATCATCGAAATTCCTATTTAGTATTTTTTGTATTGCCATGGATGTGCTTAACACAACCTTGCAAGGGTTAGCTTCCAAATTCCTTTATTAAGACAAGTCGTACTTTTGATCTAAAAGGGGCATGATAAGTGAGGGAAACCGAGAATGGAGAAAATTCGTACTCTAAAACCGGTCTAAAGATTTTGCATAAAACATGGTGATCTTTGGAGGATTGTGGTGTTGAAATTGAACATTCTGATTGAAAAGGGAATCATCACTCTGATTATCTCCATACTCATTTGAGAGGACATCTTAAAGGGTGAGCAGAGATTGGTGATCGAAACATCGAAAAAATCATGAAAATTACTATTAGTATTTTGTTATTGCCTGGCTGTGCTAACATAACCTGCAAGTGTTAGCTAAATTACGTGTATTAAAGACAAGGTAGTACTTTTATTGATTCCCTCATGTCTATACGTATGTATCAAAATTCCGACTGAGATCCAAAAGCATTTCCCTTATGATATATCACGATTTTAAGCATGATATTGTGCATCATGACCTGTACAGTTTCTACTCAAACGCAAAACATTATTTATATTGTTTTTCTGTACTGGTGTAAAGCCCTGTCAGCTGTTAAGTTTAGATTTTGAGACGCCAGTGCTGTTATGTCTATTTGCGGGAGACGGTTATGCAAATTTTCTCAAATTACTTCCATTTTTTGTTATATGGAATGTACAAACTTATAACCGCTTTATAGTTTTAAAAAATGCAGTTTCACCTTTTCGATTTCTCGCATTATCGCTGCTAAAATTATTTGTAGATCACAAAATACATAGAAACCTTGCTTTTTAATATAAAAACTGTATTACGTCTGAAGTAATTATTTTCTAATTAATGTTTTCCGAATATACCTTGTTATGAGGCAGGTGTGGATCCCTGCACCAGATGCCTAGGCAATTACCTGGGCTTCGCACACCAAGGATTTTAGCGTAAAATTGGTCGGTGTGACATGCAGCCAACACACTTTCGTGGGCAGACAGCCGATTATCGGGTCTCAGTTTTATTGAAACAAAAGCCTATTGGCGGGACGTTTATATGTTACAAATCAAGGGCAGGTTACGGTTCCCAGAATTGCCTGTCTCGTTAGCTTTAGCAATGGTTCAGTTGCATTGTGCTAAAAACAATGAAAAACGCGAAGCGAAGTCTGGGTACATCAAGCGGGGCCAATTCTGGCATGGCTATTTGGCGCCTACGTGGTGCACGCATCTCGATAGTACCATTGGCAAAGAACCCATGTATATGTGTGTATGTGAGGTTTATGTATAGTCCTTTAATGTGTTGTTTGATAATAGTGTTTTAACTTTTTCGTTATTTATTCAGCCTACGTCGGGTTCCTTGGAGGTTGTCACTGGCCATTGAATAGGTAGTCTGGATGGTTATGGGGTGATGGAAGGTGCGGTGTTCCCGATATCCTCCTACGCTTAGAGCAGGAAGCCAAACTGGTTTCCGGCATATAGGGAAGATGATCAATATAGAGGAAGGATATGATACAAGATATAATAAAAGCACAGCAATTATTATACAGTGACCTTCGACGTTGTAATTTCAAATGATTATATATCTAAACAAATAGGTATCAAAGCTAACATTCCTATAACCTCGAGAGAAACAACGCGATGGTTCACCCTAAATCTTTTAACGCTTCCTTGATCCCCATATACATTGACATGATTAAGGTAATATGGTTAGGATGACGGATCATGTTTACACAGGAACGGGGTGCCCATCTCTCTTGGAGAGAGAGATTGGGGAGGGACACGCTACCATTACAATGTTGCTGTAAGGGGATCACTACACCTCCGTCTACTGCGAGTCTTTTACCTTCCAAACATTGAATAATGCCGGGGTGGGAAAGTAATTACCATAGTCCGGCAGGTATCATTGTACGGGCTCCATAGACGACAACCGGAATAAAGCGGAAACTAATGTTGCGTGAAGAGTCAACTAAATCGATTGCCCTATTGTTCCCCATTGTTCCGGACTGTGATCGCAGAGGACATATCTCTGCCACACCGGTGTAAAGAACTGTAAGTGTTGGCCTAGTAATTTTTTATGGGTGAGGTTTTGAGAGTGTGTAAAATTTTTGCGGGGGAAG
>JAMKCH010019122.1:0-22876 GCA_023653785.1 Ophioderma brevispina | reverse complement strand
CTACGGCTAGTCCATATAGTTTTTCTCATTACTCCAAATTCTTTTTTTTATAATCCTAGTAATTCGGTGGGGGCCTTAGGGTCCCTAATTTTCAAAACTGGCAAATCACAATGTTTGCAGATTTGTATGAGGATTTCCTAATGCATGTCCGGATTCCTCTAAATCACACAGATCAGGAAGGTATATCATCTCTATTGAGAAACCCTTAAATCAATAGTGTATTGAATATTCAAGTTAATTGTGTGTGTAATATTACCGCTGCTGCTGCTGTCTGAGTCATGGATCATGTCTGAGTCATGGATCCAAATGTTAAGGCATTCAGGAAGCAGTTGGCGCTCCAGAGGTGGTGTGTCTCGCTGGATTCCCAGAGATGGCTTTGATTGATGTGTCGATGAGGTTCTTTTTCAGGAAGCCAATGATGTGATGGCCACCTCTTTTTACTGCAGCGAGCAGGGAGGTGAAGGTTGAAGAGCACATCTAAGCATATTACCGCCTTGGATCTACTGGTAAAATAAATAAATCAATAAATAAATGCCACATTTAGAAGCGCTTTATACACATTAAGTCTCACAGCGCTTTTCACTTTATTCCGCTGTCACTAAGATAATCAATTTTTTCACATATTGAAAATTCGTCAGCCAATTACACGGCGCACAGTAGGATTACCCATACCGCTCCATTTACACCTGGGTGAAGTGAGGCATGCGAGATAAAGTGTCTTGCCCAGGGACATCACACGTTGGCACGGGGGGCTCCGCACTCACCACCTACTGATCACGAGTCCCTGCGGTTTCCCACTGGACACGCGTGGCTCGTGTAGCCTTATAGATTCATCGCTTCTTTGAGCGGAAACTATATAGGGAAAAGCTCTATTAGGAGCACCTAGCTGGGCTGCTGACTCAGCCAACTTGGTAATACCGTGTCGCCAGAGAGTTTTGCTCAAGTGAGGCCAAATACGTCTCCTGGCCTCTGTAAATGTTGCTGCCAACTGCAAAACACTTGAGAATACGATGGTTGTCTTGTGCAGCTCTCCGATTGCATATGGTGACGACTTTGCATTTTTCGGCGCCAACGAAATAGTCTGATCTGTGCTCAGCTTGGTTTAGAGATGTACAGTAAGCATCAATAGCTGCACTTCTATCCCCTTTAGACCTAATGAAACACGAGCGTGGACTCGTCAGCATGGAATTAATTTTGACAGGCCAGAGTGATGTCAATCCATAAAAATTAGGACCGAGGGTGGAGCCTTGTGGAACACCTGCATTGATGATTCCTGATAGAGAGATTTGTTCTTCAGGACAACCTTTAAATTAAGCAAAACAGCAACAGCAAAACCACGGCACAAAGTGTAGCCGGGAGATCTTAAAACACGACATTCATCTAACAACAAGTAAAGTTACAATTATACTCACCACAGTTAATTTTACTGCCTGCTTTAAAGGGGAAACGTGAATTTTCAGACTCGATCCCACGTCTTACCCCATTTAGAATTTTTCTGCAACGCAAGGCACAGCTAAGCATCTTTGAAATTTTTACCCCTGGATGTTTGGAATGTTATAATTCCGAAAAAGCAAAAAGACAAGGGGGGCGGTAACCGTGGGTTGGGGAGGGGGGGGGGAAGGGGGGGGGGGGGGGGGGGGGGGCGTACATGCTGGAAAATGTATTTTTCTTTTTGTTTATTTAATCGAGGAAACAGTACTTTCCTAATGTAAGAGAAGCGGAATGCACTCGTTGAGGAGTGATTTGAGTGGTCACTCCAGAAGAGTGAAAATTCCCTCACTCCATAAGAGTGAGTTATCCCACTCTATTCGAGTGAATGTTTGAAAATTCACTCCAAAAGTGAGATAACTCGCTGTTGTTGAGTGAAGTGTTTCACTCTTTTGGAGTTGTGAAAATCCCACTCCTTTAAAGACACATCATTGATTCATCCGAAAGGCAAAATATTTGCACATTTGCAGTGAATAGCTTATACTTGAAGGATAATTCTTGTAGAATTCTCATACTAACGCTTGTCCAACTGAAGATTGAAATAAAAGAGGCTGAAAAGGAAGAAACGGCAGTGTTCAAAGATATGACCCTCCATTCAGTTCCGTGTTGTAGACACTAATGACTATATATCCGATTTTGTCCTTATTGGTTTGCTTTTGGCCTTATCATTTGCAGGATATGGTTAAGTAGTCTGTACTTGTTACATACATGTCAAAAATCTGATTGTTTGATGATTTTTTTTTTTCGATTTTCTGATTTAGCACATCACTGGTATGCCTTGAGAGTGGTCCCTCAATTCACTCTTACCCCTTTTGAAATTCAGGGAGATTTTTACATTAAGAGAAAATTCTGTATGAAGCGTATAAGTGTGCGCAGTAAATTGTGAGTAAGAAAGAACTGTCATTGTAAAGTGTTAACAATAACCCTGATCACCGGTAAGTAAACTTAATTAAAGCTATCGTAATAGACCTTTTGCACAAAAACTGAAACAAATAAAGTGTTCCCGTGGCGCTACGCCGAATAAGGGCAGAAAGGCTAAGTCATGATCTTCTTCTTAAACATAAGTAAAAATGAATTTCAGACTTTTTAGTACTGCATTTAAGGTGACATCCAAAAGCTCTTTTAATAGCCTGAGTTTACTCAGGATTAAACAACACAAGCGACTGGGCTGGGGGGTGGCCGGGTAAAGTTAATCGTTTTTGGTTTTTTTTTGGTTCCATTTAGCGTTAAACCCTTGCATTGTGGCTTGGCGCGGGTCATGCGAAGCACAGTCTGCCTGGGGACTGAAACCCAAAGTTGTATTGGCTCGCTAGAGACGATCGGGCATGGCCTTGTGACGTTGAACTTGTGGACAACCCGGTTGCGGTCACCACAGGTCATTTGAAAAATCAACAGCATTTGTGTTTGGCGTGTTTTGCTTTGCCCTAGTCCATAATATCACCCCAACAGTGCTCGCTAAGTTGCTACTGAATGAAAGTTACATGACTAGGTACTAATGACGCCAAATCTACCTACAATATAAACATGTGGTAAAAGTTCGTAATTCCCAGTACATACATGTTAAGTACTAGTGGTTTGGGTCCGTCTTTGAAATCAATCATGTTTTCTATAAATTTGTATTTAAAAGCCAATATAAGAGTCATGTTGAAGGCTCCTATAGCCTATTAATTTGAGCATGGTATTTTGATGAAGTCTTTGAGCTGGTGTGTGTGACAAAAGTGTGGGCCTGTGTCATCTCGTTCAAACATACTTAGTCCAACAGTTGAGTACCAGGCAATCGAACCAGGGGGGAAATGGCCAAGGTCGTCCCCGGTGACTTGCATCTAACAGTAACAGGCCGCAAAACTTAACAAAATTTTTTTGGCGAAGGGCGCGAAAATTCTCCATGCAAGTCCGGGATCCCAGTTTTAACATTAGCCCTCAACAAATGCAATGGTATGACGACTACGGTTTTAGTTGTGATCTTCATAAAGTTTTTGATTTGTCTATCAAAGAGATTTGAAATTGTTTCCCTCTGGAGTGGCCTGGGTGCGGCACGTCACTGACCTGTTATAAAATATTTTTCAATATTTTTTTCAATCCTGAAATCTCCCAAACTCATAGTCCCAAAGGTTGGTCGGGCGAGCTTTCGCGTGTCCCTCTTTGGCAAAGAAGTGACGTATAGCGGGTGGGGATTGGTTTGCACTCTTCAATTGAGCGGCTATCGTTTGGTGTAAGTTTACTTTTTAATATAATTCCCAAATCCAATTTAGTCCTTTTTCACCTTGATATAATATACGAATGATTTCAAGTTTGTGTACCGTGCTGTCTACGGTAGACGTAACCCAGATAGCAAACTGACGTCGGTCCGAGTCGTCACGGTCGCGGTCGGCAAACACAACTTCAGCCGACGTTGGGAAAAAGGTGGGGAAATTGGGTCGTAGAGGTCGGCAACCAACGTCAAGCCGACGTTGGGAAACGGTGGGGAAAATGGTCGTTTTATGGTCCACAAAACCAACGTCAGCCCGACGTTTGGGAAAAAAACAAAACCGGTGGGGAAAATGGTCGTTAGATGGTCGGCAAACCACCGTCAAGCCGACGTTGGGAAAACGTGGGGGAATGTCGTTTGATGGTCGGCACACCAACATCAAGCCGACGCTGGGAAAACGTGGGGAAAATGGTCGTGGGATGGTCGACAAGCCAATGTGTGATCGGGGAGAAGTTGGGAAATGGGTGGGGTAACTGGTCGTTTTTTTTTGTTCGTCATGCCACGTTGGGCCGATGTTGGGGAAATTGTGGAGTGAATGGTCGTTTATGGTTGGTAAGCCAACGTCCTGTGTGAATTATGGGAAATGGTGGGGGAACTGGGGTCTTTTTGTGGTCGGCAGGCCAACGTTGTCGCAATTATTGTTGTCCCTCAGACTCTAATTTAGCTAATCGTCTCAGTAGGCCTAATTAAGAAAGGAAATTAGTAGGCCTCTAGCCAAAACGGACAGAGCTTTCAGCACAAATAGGGCCTATGCTTAGCAACATTGGTGCGTAAATAAAACATATGGCATTGCAGTGACTATATTTTTCGATTTTGTGCACTTTGTTTTCAAATTTGCACAATTCATCATCACCGTGATACGGGATTTCCTTGAGCTTTTTCGGGGTTTTGTTCATTCACCTCTGTTGGAAGCTCTGTACGTCTTTCGTTCGTGCCATTTTATATGATTCTTAGTCTTCACTTAGGTGTGTGTTTCTATTCTGTTGAAGCTTTTTACAAATTGGATATATTTATTTTTGCCCTGCTATCAAGCAGGTGACAAGTAGCTCAATTGGTAAGTCATCAGTCTTGTAAAACAAAGGTCCCTGGTTCGAATCCCGGTCAAGGCGGTAAGAGTCGATTTTCATAACTATATAATAATAGACCTAAACATAAGAATAATGACTATACAGTTGGTAATTTGTCAAAAACCAAGGAAATGTTCTTTTTTTATTCTGGAGCCCGAATTAGTGATTTATACATGGCAAAACATCGTTTTAGAATTATGGTATGGGATACTTGGCCCCAATGCTGGCCAAACATTGGTCCAACTTCAAAATACGACGCATGTCCATCGTTGGGCCGAAGGACAAAATGACGTTGGCCCTACGTCACTTGTCGACGTTTGGCCCACCATCGCGTGTGATGTTTGGCCAACATTGTCCCAACGTTGTATGCTATCTGGGAACGGATAGGTAATGGTTAATTACCCCTAATCGCAAGGAAACACCTTAACTACTACGCGTACTGCCAATGAAAATGCTCCAGGAAAATTAACCCCCAGAGAATGCCCACATCTAATGATCTTCCATAATACATCCCGCATCTGGAGAAGCGGGCCTCTTTCGAACAGGGATGTTAATCGCTATCTCGGCACTAACCGATCAGCACTAACTACTAATTATAAAATCGTTGCTGTTAAAGCTAAGAATATTTCTTTGGTACTCTGTAAATGTAAAAAGAATGAAAATTCACTCCCAAAAGAAGTGAAACCTCTTGCAAACCCCTCCAAAATGATTGTTTGTACTTCAAAGAGCGAATGTCCACTCAAAAAGAGTGAAACGCTCCAATAAGAGTGGTTTCCCTTTTTTCGTGTTGTCCTTCGTGTTGTTTGACTCCTCAAAAGCGTTTGTCCTTCGTTTAACTCCTTACAGGCGTTGTCCTTCGTTTAACTCCTCAACCGATGGGAAATCCGTTTCTTTGTTGAAAGTGAAATTTTCCCCCTCTTTTTGAGTGCAAATTCGCTCTTTTTAAGTACAAGTCTCTCATTTATGGAGTGGTTTGCAAGAGTTTACGCTTTTTTTGAGGAGTGAACATTTTTCACTAGTTTACATTTAGAGAGTACAAATAGTGTGAAACTCTCATTTACTATAGGATCAAATACTGGTCCACCGGGTTAGGATAGGTTCGCCTTTGGTGCAGGAGAACCACGGTAGGGCCACTATAGCTGAGATCTAATCGGGTACTAACTATCGCGTTTAAGTCTATATAAAACCAATGATTAAAACTAGAGTACCGCTCTCCCCGTGGTGTTATATTGACTTGGGCAAATGACCAAACACCACGAGAATGTGCCCCCCGTCCTTCAGGGGAGTTGAGACTGGTTAACCGTCGGTCATCATGTACAGATAGTCATACCTATGCATGTCATATCACAACTTTTCCAGTGTCGGAAAGAAGTAGTGTAGTAACCCCTTTTGTCCCACGCCGTCTGGCAATTTTCGTCGAAAGGGATACCCCTTGTAATAAAAAGAGTGTTAATCACTAGTCGTTGGGTATAAAAAAGCGTCTGTTGCGAAACGGGACCGGGTCCCTCTCAATTATAAATAAAAGTAAATCAATTCAGCCTAATGTTTTAATCTTGAATCTTATAAATGCAAATCACCTTTTGTTGCACTTTCAAAAAGCATTTCTGGGCCCATACAAAGTTAAGTAATCTATTGGGGTCTTATCTGTATGAAATCACCCATGACACAATGAGTCCCAAATCGTCGTTGCACCTTATAATGTCTTCGTCGACATTTTTTGCTTGGTTCCCTAATGCGATTAACTTTTTGTATCATGGAAAAAACACTGAATTTCTTATTAGGATATTAAATATACCGCATATACCGCATATACCGCATTACATATTATCATTCCCTCACACCTTTCAAAATAAAACTTGTCCTTAAAAATGCCCATATAGTGCCCATAGTTCTTTTGAACTTTGCAAACTTGTGTTTTCAAACATGTTTAAGAAACATTGAAACAAATTGTTAGTCATAAAAATCGAAAATATTGTCGGTATTATAGGAGGTCAAAAGTGAAATGGATTTATTCTTATCAATTAAGGACTTATCAAGCAAAGCTGTAATTATTCTTTTCATTCAAATTCAATAACATAATAGTTGACCGCAAGTAGCCGGGATTTAAACTATTCAGCCCGCTAGCTGCCAGCCCTAGGTTCACGGCACAAAACAGGCGTAGGGAACTTCCGCGGGGCGGTGCTGATAATTGTAGAACAATTAACACGAAATTAAAAGAACTATTTCCGCTTTTATTGTTTTCTTGTGGGCATTAATCCTATTACAAATCCTTTCTTGTGTTTTCCTGTTTACTGCAAACATCAACGGATTGTTACAGGAAAACAATAAATTACTGAAAGTGCATGGTATGACTATTTATGACCTAGAAAATGTGTTAAAGATTTTCGAAACTGAATTGAAAGAAAAAGTGAGAAGGAAGTAAAGAACAGGCATATTAAAAGGAATTACGCTTTAGTTGCCTTACTCATGATTGGAAAGAATCTGCACTGTAAAAACTCTGGTTCAAAAAAACTTTTAAACAGTATACAAATACTACAACTACATGGTTTAGAGGAAATAGGCCACACTATTTTCCCGAGTACTGCTACGGGCCTACACCCCGAACCCTAAGGGGGGTGATAGGCCCGCAGCCAGTACCAAGGGAAATAGGGCCCTATTCGCGATATCAACCATGTAGTATTATGTTTTATTTACACCTCACTGTGACTCTGGGGACGAAGTGGTTTTGTAGGTTAACAGTTCAATCTATTTCCCGTAGTGAAATAGCACGCGTAATGGGAATCAGCCAATGAAATAGCATGTTATGTTCATGGAATATTCAGATGGTGTAATAATTCTTTTTGTTCACTACCCTGGCTCAACAACTTTTAAATGTTGACAAGTTGTGTAATATAAGCATGATCCTTGAAACCCCTGGTTGTTTAAAATTTTAGAGAAACAAACATTTTGCAGTATAGAATACACTGTAAAAATACGCATAATTTGACAGTATTTTACTCTGAGCAATTCTGCCGACCAATTACCGTAAATTACATGTCAGTATACTCTAAAAATTAATTAATAAAAACACTTAAAAGTTTATATTTGGCGAGTTACCACAGAGATTGGAATGTGTAGAGAATAAAAAAGCACTGACGAACACCGTAACTTCCTAGTCGTCTCTACAAATCTATCAACCCACATTTTAAGGTGCAATTATACTGTAAAATTTACATTTTGGTGTAAACATATTGCATCAAAGCTGTAAAATATACCAGTGAATGTTAATGGAAAACCTTAAAATTGCTTATTTTACGAGGTCTTGTTGGCAGTTTTCCTGTAACGTTTACAGTAGTTTTCGCTGTAAATTTTAACTTAATCGTATAATTGACAATTTAGGCATTATTGTATTCACACCTCATCTTCCAGATTATACATTATGACAATACAATAACATTGTCGGAAGCGAATTAGTGTTTAAAAAAGGAAGAATTATACCGATGAATATGCAGTTATACAATAATGAATACAATAAGCATCCAAATCAAATCTTAATAATTATATATAATTATTACGTGAGTTGAATACAGTTAAGATTTGGTCATTTAAACACAAACGATTATAGAAAGACATAATAAACTTGTTTATGTTGAAATATAATAATGAGTATGGGGAAGATATGCGTGTGGGGAGAGGCCATAAGATCAAATGAAAACTTTAAGATTGACCCCACCCATTAGAAAGTGGGACTTATTGTGGGCCATCAAGGCGGGAACAAAAACAAAACAAGACAGCAGGACAAAACAAAACAGGACAGGACCGGGGTTACAGAAAGTGATTGTCCATAAGTGTATTATTAGTGGTATAAAATAACGTTGAGATGGCGAAGTTAATGAGGGCTATATCGGGAAGAGTGCAACAGAATAAGCACCACGAACTGGGGCCTAATGAATGTTAATAGGCCAAATGTTTGGAGGCAACGAATGGTATACCGATTTAAAATTTGAATAGTATTATATAAATGTTAATCCGGAGTAATTTTATGTTACATTGTATATAATGTTGATACTCATGAACATTCGACTAATTTTTTTTTTCAATTTAGTGGATATAGACCTGGAAAATTTGACATAAATTTACAGTATTTTGCTGTATTTCCAATTACCGCCAAAATACTGTCATTTTTTCTAAGCCCTTTTTACAACATTATACTCTAAATTAAACTGTATTTTTATAGTGTAACGTAAAGTGAGGCACGTCTAAGAACGTTAGCTATTTCATTACTCCTATGGTGCTATACATGTTCTGTTACGTTGTAAAAAATAAGAAGGGTACTGCCCTTTATGTGGAGAAAATCTGAGACCGATTTGGAGTAATCTTACCCGACAATGTGTAAGCTTTACTCCGCTTTGACTAAGACTAAACTCCACTCCACATTTGAGGATAATCCCTGTACATCCATAGAGTTATATTAACCCTTGATTTTAAGAGTGATTCTCCGGTGTATGTAGCGGTTTAGATATTATTTCAGATATTTTTTAAATGTATATTAGTTCCAGGGGACTATTATGTATAGTGTGTTCAAAAAGAAAAAAATATCAGTCTTCTCCGTTTTTGTCCTTCAATTGGCTATTATAGGACGTGCTATCTACCGGAGAGTATAGGCCAGAGTTCCACGTGAAGAGAAAGAAAAAGGCAGAAAGATGGGAGTACTAACGAAGCCAAGCAGAAACCAGAACCCACAGAAACAAGCAAAATATCCAAGAAACCAAGCAAAATATTGTTTTTTTCCCTTGCAATTTACGTGTCCTCTGACGACATCCATCTTTTTCACTGTATTCCTCCCCCCCCCCACTCTCCTTCTCTCTCCCCATCCCTTCTTCACTTTGCTTACCCTTCGCATGCATGCATGTAGGCTTCCTTGTGTCACACATTTAAAGTCTGGAAAGGAAAATAGTGAATGATCATTAGTTTGTTAGGCTTGTTTTCGGAACAACAACTACACAAATTGTAATAAAACTTACAAAAACAACGTGCAATTAGTGATCTTCTTGCTAATTCTCATACGATTTATAAGAGATAGCAGATGAGATCGTACTTATTCGCCGTGGTCAAAAGAACTTAGTCTGGTTAATCTTGGTTCCGTAACTAAGTTATCTACTTGAACGGAAATTATATTGTGCTTATTCCTATTTAAAAATAATTACTGCTTAAAATATGGAAAGAAAGTAAGAAATTATATATTAAAGGTGCAACGAGAGATTTCCATAAAACGGGCGTCGGGCGGCGTCCCTAAAAATTGTAAAGATTCTGATTTCGCACTAATTAAAGCTTTCTATCAACAAATGTCCCCATGTGAAAGGATTAAGATGAGAAATATTTTGGCACACAAAAATTGGGAAATTCTAATTACTATAGGGAAAATACTAAATCAGCCTATGTTTTACATTGAATTAGCAAATTAAAATCGCCTTTTGTTTTCACTCTTAAGGCATTTCTGTAGGCCATAGAACCAAGTAAGAAATCTATTTGGGGGGGTTTTTCGAAATCACTAACCTATACGACACAATTAGGGGTGGTGGCCCCAAATCCTCGTTAGCACCTCCAAATTTGTTTATCTTTCATATTCTATTTTTTTAATTAAAGATCCTTCCTAGATTGGATTAGTCCCGGACGACGGTTAAGAGCAGTACTAATCATTTGTGAAATACGGCCTTGATATTAACGAACACAGGCAAAAACTAATATGTAACCTCTACTTATCTATACCTCAATAGTTGACACAGAGACTCCCATTAGTTGGATTTTTGCACACAGAACAACAAAAATGATTATCTAATGCTTTAAAAGTTAAGGTGTAGTAGTGTTTTGGTTAATAATTGTATGCAAAATTTTTGATGACGTCACCGTCTAACGCGTTTTATCAAGGTCTAGTGTCCACCAGTATACCTGTCCAATCATTGTAGAAAATAATTAGTATTGTCATTTTGACAACGATTTTTAATGACTTAATTTATGAAAAGTTGACACCACTAAAATGATTTTGTATCCTTTAGAATTGGTTGGTGCCCCAAGTATGTGTTTCATTGCATCCTATGGCGCCTAGTGCGCCATTATTAGCCTTGTTGAACAGCATTTGGTCAGAAAGTCGACTATTCGACGTCTCTTGCAGAGTTTAACCGGCTCCACGGCTTTCGTTTCAACGACTTTAAACCATCGTCTTAATATGCGGGCGAATTGGTAATGCAACAGGTCTATGGTTCATCGCCCGTCGCCAAGCGCGCATGGTTGGACTGAAGTCATCGACTCGTGAGATTGTTGAAATAGCGAGTTAGCATGAGAGTTAAAATTTTGTAACGAGTGTTTCATTCATGCAGTTTATTGGTTAAGTATGGTGTCCCTGTCCATCGCCGTCAATTGCTCCGTTTAAAATTTGTTTTCCCGTTTTTAATTTTAATTTCTTGTTGACTGAAGTTTCGGGCGTTTTAAAATTTTGTAAATTTTCCCGTTTGAATTTTAGTTTCTGCATTTTGCAATCCCCTTTGAATTTTACTTCCCCTATTTTTGGAATTTTAGTTTCTTCTCCGCTTGAATGTGGGTGTGTGGTGTGTGGTTGCGCAAAATCGTTTAAGGGAAACTACCACATTTACGGGGAACTAACATTCAAACGGGGGAACTACGTATATATGTAGAAAGCTAAATTAAAAGTGGAAACTAAATACGGGGAACTAACATTAAAACGGGAAAACTAAAATGGGGAACTTACATAATGATAATATAGACTGTTTTTCATCCCCTTCTTCATTCTCTATCTTCTTCTTCTGGTGCTCCTCATGCTTCTCGTGTTAAGTTACTGCGTTACAACCAAAATTGTCGATGCTATTGGTTGTTAGTTCCCGAAATGTCAAGAAGTTTTAAAACTGTCTGAGAATTTATCATGCTATAAGTTTTTACCTATAACTGAAAGGCATTGTAACACATTTAACAGTATAGGGCCTATAGGTGGTAAGCAAATTATTGATATCTTTTGAACATCAACAAAGGCATCTAGTGATGGGCAATACTCTTCTCTGTGCTTAAAGGTCCATGTTCCGATCGCTAATAGCCTCGTCACCAGGGACCCCAGATTTTACCGGAAGTGGTCAACATTTTGGTATCTGAAGAAAGCTACTATTTTTCTCATTTACCCTGTGAAATCTTAGGGCCAAAGGATGTTTGGTTTGGAAGTTATGAGCGAAAATGTGCTCCATTTTGGTCGACCGATTACACAGTAGTCTAGGCTTACAAAATCATGTTTTTAGCGCTCACATCAAAACGGATTGAAATATCGGCGCGAAATTTTACAGATGGGGTTTTGGGGTGAATGCCATTTTATTAATACAAAAACTTTATAGATTGATATCGGGTCATCCCCCTTCAACTTTCAACTCGCTTATTTCCCAACTCCACGACAGCCACCTCACATTTAACTCATCCCCAACTCTAAAGGAGGGGAGAGTAAAATGGCCAGCCAATGGGCAGAAATAAACACCATTGTTACGCCATTTCAAATCTCGTCAAGCGCGAGAAAAATGACAGACACCGTGGGGTTTTGTTATCACCCCTATCACCCTGGACAGAATTAGCAACAGCGGGGCCACTCTCTCCTACCATGCTCACGGCTCACCGCAAAAATCACAATTTTCCACCGGCATTTTGTTGAGAAAGTTTTCACCGGAAAAGGCCCAAATGAGCAATGTGTGACATCACCAGAGCGGAAGACTTAGAACAAAAGCTTTTTTTTAATTCACTGATTAATTTTCTGATTCTCCTTATTTTTCAGTCGCCTATTTTGTTGCCGAGTTTTAAGCTTGCCTGGGAGTGTCGACGTGCAAATAGTCTTATTTTATTGAAGCGGAATAATTTGTTATTGTTGAATAACCGGTGAAACATCCTGCGTGGGGTTGACTTTTAGATGTTGCGTTTTTTGAGTGAATACAAATGTAGCGAAATCCTTTGTCAAGTTAGACTTTTGAGCGTGAAAGTAAGGCAGTACGTATTCAAAATAAGTTGTTTACAATTTGACAAATCACACCGCCTGCTTGAACACAGTGTATCTATATATTTGCCTCAATAGACGAGATCAACATTTTTACGCAAGTAAATGAAATTGTACGCTGATAATTCAAATACATGAGAAGGGTGCTGAAGTCAAACAAGGCACTGAATTTATATACTAATAAGAAGGAGCATGGCTTCAGCAAAGGGTTTGATCTTATCAGTGGCGTAACCAGCGGGGGGGGGGGCAGGGGGGCGCAAGCCCCCCCAAACAGAACCCTTGCCCCCCCCCCCTTCAGCCCCCCAAATGAACTGACTTTTTGTACAGTGTCTATGGAGAAGGACCCAAATTTGCCACCTCAAAAAAAGCCTTGGCACCCCTTTAGCCCCCCATTTGCAAAGGTCTGGTTACGCCACTGGATCTTATAGAGTAAATATCTGCCCTATCCGCTTTCTTTCACATCCTCGATTTTGTGTACATTGTCTTTGCTACAGTTGCTACAGTCATTGCTGTTTAGGCCTATCGCCCATCCCTTTTGTCATTTCCTGTATGCGTTCGCGCCAAACTCACGCACGGTAGCAGCTAGCAAGACACTTCTGCCACGAAGTGTATAACAAAAATTACAACTGGTGATAGTCCCTCCTCTCTTCTCATAATATTCCTCCGCTTCAAAATGCAAAATGGTAGCTACTTGCATGTATCAAATTGTGTCGTTAACTCGGATCTGGGTAAACTTTAGGATATTATGCATTATGATATTTATCCCGTAAAGGTGCTTACAGTTTATGAAATTCATCGATATTTAAGCAAAGTTCCTAATACTAGCCGCACTAAAGTAACGTGTTTAGAAATTAAACAGTTTTCTAACAAATCTTAGTAGTAATTTAGTAAAATGAAATGTTAACTACTTAGTTCTCCAGGTAGACAAGGCGCTCTTACCAATTAAGCTAATAGAGGAGCGAGAGCGCCGTGCTAGTAATACGAAGGTTGCTAGTTCAAGTCCAGCCAAGCGCACATTTTGTTTGTCAACACTTGCGTGCGCTGGTCATCTCTAGTGAAAGATAAATAAATACTCAATCTGTAAAATTGTTTCAAACAACACTCATAGATAGCTTTTAAAAGCCCGTTTAGCTATTAAGTAGTGATGCTTAATATTTGACCCATGTTGACCCGGTGTCTATAAGTACAAGATAGTGTTTGCTCGCTAAATCAGCAGTTTGGACTGTGTGTGATGCAATTTCAGGACACGTGAAATTGTGACACCAAAAATTATATTTGAAAACGAATTCGTTTAATGACTTTTTTTAACGGTTCAGAAATGTCATACCTATTTTCCAAAGTGCAGTTACCGTATTGGTTTATGGATTGCATATACCTAAATCACTTTCCACGATTTTACAACAAAACAACAACAAACCATTAAATTATTTATTTAATATAATGTTTAAGTCTACATAAAATTCAACCGGTGGCAAAGGGTACTTACTTACTCGCCATAGATAATGTAAGAATGTTGTAATTTAGTATATTTAGGCCCTCTAAATGTGAGAACTATCTATGCCATGAATCATTCACCCGCAGCTCTGATTCTTAATCACTAATCCAGTTCCCGGCATTTCCAGTCGCCTAAATCCACAAGGAAAATAAACTTCCTTCTTTGATCAACGCAAACCTTCCAAACACACTAAAAGCGCCGACACATATGAAATCAAAAAGGAAAACCTATCGACCAAAAACAATCTAAAACTATGTATATTAAATTGAAAAGAGAACGCCAATATTTTTTAGGCTTTGATTGTGTGACTCCTTCTAGGCCCTTGTTGATTGTTAAGTTTTTTATGCTCGCCTGCAGGTGCATGCCCGGTAACTAACTTTTAGAGGGTTCCGATTTTTGGACCTGAATAACCCTTCTGTGCTACCAGATTCTGGGTTAAATGTTAAAGCCTATATTGCTAAAAAGTTCAAACATTAATTTATCAATCCCTAATACGAGTTAGCCAAGTGCAATTTTAAACCACTGATGTAGCTTCTTGTTTTATTTTAGCATTAACCATTTATTTAATGATTTATCATACGTATAAAGAAGTTTTCTGAACTTGTTTGCGATGATTGTTTGTTTAACTTTGCTGTCATAACTCCACAAAAGTGATCTTTTGACGGTCCTAGAATTACTTAATGCCCAGCCACCTCGCGCCTTATCGCTACAATCGTTTATTTTTTATCTACATTTGATAGATGGATATGGGCTCGGTTACAATTTTTTAACAAAAAATTTTTTTTTTTATTTCCTATTTATTTTGTGATTAAAAAATTATATTTGCCCTTAAACCGCTGGCAATCAGGGTAAATGAAGGATAGTTCGACAGCCCATTTCCGATTTATTTTTCCATTCACACTCTAGGTCAATTATCTCTTTGGTTAACTTAAGGGGAGTATAGTACTCGCGAAATGAAATATTTTGAAATAATATTAAATGGAAATAATGAGTCGCCATTGCTGAGCTTGTTCTGTGATATCCGTCACCGTAAGTATCTTACTAATGTCCATCACACATTGATGAAAGTCTTCTGGTACCTTAAAGGGCTACAATTACCCTGTGAAATTATTAGGTAAAGATGATGTTTGGTTTGGAAGGATAGAGCGCGAAACTTACCATTTTGGTCCTTCGACCAATATGAATTTTACACAGTACTCTATGGGTCAGACATGTCACTTTTAGAGGCCCTACATCCAAACGGATGAAATTTAAAGACTGTGTTTTGGACGAAAGCCGTTACTACTGATAATGATAAAAACTTATAATACTTAAATCGGGCCATTCCCCCTTTAACGAACACTAAGAGTAGCATGAGTTTATTTTTTATAATAAACACATTAAAGCAATTATTGGCACATTTTTAATAAAAAAAGAAAAATTAAAAAAAAACACATTTAAACAATTAAATAAAAGATAATTGTGAAAAGAAAAGAAACATCATCCAGACAATTAAGGAAAACGGAGTCTAAGGGCATAGAGCGAATACAATGTCTTTACCATTGTAGGAGGATATACAAAAAATAAACCAAACAAATAACAACTACAGCGAAAGCAATACAAACATTTAAAAACATTTTGACCCTTCATAATTATTACAAAATGAAATGAATAACAAGTTTTCAATAATAAAAGAGATGTTACTACATCTTGATCATATTTGAATAAAATATTGAAATGAGGATTCCAAGAATGCGTTTGCGAAATTACTAATGATAATTTTGCATTATTTTTATGAGTTTGCTACAGGGTTAATTCGAGTGATAAACATTTTGATATTGCAAATTATTTTTTTCTGTTTGTGTTTATTCTCTATGGAAAAACATTAAATGTGCCACCGAGAGATTTAAACCATATCACAGGCCCTAAAATAGAAAGTATTGAATGTATACGGAAGTAATGCTTATCTTCAAATATCCCGTCTGAGAGTTATACAAAATCGGACATTTTAATTGTGTAGTAATAGTAGTATAAATAACTTTATTATTCCTGGTAACCAACTCAGATACAACCTAGTTTCCCATGAAACCTGCTACTTAGATAGATATTTACAAGTGAAAGATAATAAACGTTTATACATGTATGTAAAAATAAATTTAAGTTCTTCTTCTCTTGCGTATGATGCAGCAGCTAAAGTGTTGTAACGTTGGAAGCCAACTTCACTGTGGATGGTTGGGGTTTGAGATATCTGTTCCACCGGCGGATCGAAAGGGTAGGCACTCATTGAGAATGTGATCCGCAGTCTGTGATGGAGTTCTTGGCAGGCTGGCGATGGCAGCAGCCCCCATCGGGGGATATGCTATTGAAGCGACCGACTCTTGTGCGAACCCGGTTTAAGGTGACCTACTCCTTGCGTGGGAGATTGCGCCAGGTGGTAGTTCTGTCTTAGGTTGTATAGAGAGTTGAACTGGTCTTGGAAGGTATAGCCAGGCAGTATTCCAGTCTGTAAGATGTGAATGGGGAAAATGGAGGAGTTTAGCCGCGTGTCGGCAGAATTTTAAGTGATAAGGTTTGAACAGAAAAAAATTACAGCAGCATAAATAAGATTATAAGATGGCAGACATAATTATTACAAATGTTCAGACACCTAAAAATACATAAACATAATAAAAGTGCTATCATTCTGACATGATGAAACAGGTTGATTATAAATCAGCAAAGCATAAAAACAAAAATTCAAAACCATTAAATTAGACTTAAAATTCTTAATACAAATCGAACTTGAAATAAATTATGACTTTTTAGTACCAACAAAAAATTCACTTTTGAACGTTTTTCTTGAATTCGGGTCTATTTAATAAACAAGAAAGTCATTAAAGTGTAATGAAGAATTAGATTTAATTTGCCAGGCTACACGGTATTTCAACACATTTTGGGGGGCTTAAAATCTTTTGATCTTGGCAATTTTGACAAGATTGTATTATCGCCCCTCGAACAAGAATTTGTCTCATTCGTGAAGAGGCCAGATTTCGAGAGTGTTATTTGAAAACATGATGGAAATCATGTAGGAATATTTTAGTCCAGGGGGGGGGGGGGGGGTTACTCAGTGGAAAAGGTAGGTACATATATGCCGCCGATTATGGGTCACATTTCACCCTCTTTACTATAACAAGGTCGTTTTACCCTCCATGCTACTATATTGATGGGTCATTTTAGAGGTCCTGGCTACTATATAAATGGTCCATTTTAAAATGTTGGCCGCAATTTACTATGAAATGGGTCAATTTTTCTAATATTGGTAACAAAGCACAATAAAATGGTTGATTTTTCCGATTTTTTCCAAATCAAAATGCCCATTTTGTCTATAAATGCTAGTATTAGGTCATATCATGACCTTATATTACTTTTCTTTGTGAAAAAACAGACAATTAGAGATGCTTTTTAAGGCGGTCTGGAAGATGCCATGGCACAACGGTTTCTGGGCTTTAAAACGTCGCCTTTATTATTAGTAAAGCATAACATGTATACATCTTGAAAAATACGTCGTGTTAAACCTAACCACTTACAGGGGTCTTACTACACAATTTCCAATAAACAGTGCCAAAAAGTGGAATTTGATGAAAAATAGAAGGAGCGATTTGTTTACATTTGAAGAAAGAAAAGAACAGAAGAAAATCGCTGTAGGGCTTTAATGTATTCCTTCTTGTGCTGATTTCCTTGGAGTGCCGTTGCTGTGGTGTTTGCCCGCGATTCTTCTGCTTCTTTGCCTTTCTTGCCTCTTTTCTATTTAAGCTCACTCCAGGTCCATGGTATTTGTCAAACTTTCATTTATTATATTCTGTTGGTAAGCGGTTATTATAAAATTCTGAGAACACCAAAACTGAATGGTTCCTACATGGGACTTCTGTTGAATGAAAGGTTGTCACCACAATCACACGTCTTTGTGGTGAATTATGGCTGGATGGTTACCAGGCTAAGAAACAGCACATCTGAAGCAAATACTACAATGATGTATGATTTAACTTTATCTGAGAGGAAATGCAGGTTTTTTACAAACAATTCATCTACCTGAATTAAAACAATTTAAATGTTAATCTGTCACACCTCTAATGAAAGTTATGCACCCATATTCTAATGCCTTTCAATAATTTTGGCTACTTTCCAAATCGAGGTGAAAGTGGTCCAACTAAATTTTACACCCTTTCTTCTTAATGAGTTGTATCTATGGATAAGGCACCCAAATGAGGATGGGTAAAGACAATGATAGAGGACTCCATTATGCCTTATACCATTAGTTTTAGCGAAGATGGACACGAGAAAATATTTTAATATTTTTTCCAAATGTGCAATTTTTTATACTTTATGCGTTTGACGTAAATTTTGTTGAATACAGTCAAAAAATATCTCTATAAATGGCTTTGATAGGGCGTGGTGGTACGAGTCAGAATACTTATATACGGGAGTTTTAATGATTTTAAATCGGCCATATTGGAGTTTCAAAATGCCACTGAACCAAATTTGCACACCCTCAAAAAAAGATTGGGTTAGGTTGAATGCACTAAAATCTATCGATGAAAAAGTCTGTACTCATTTTCACCCTTCGAGCGGTGTTGCACAGACTTCCCACCTGACTATATCATGCACGTGCGACAAGAAACATTTTTAAAAATCTTGACAGTCCCAGATAGCACGCATAAATTGGCCCAACAATGGTTCCCCATCGGAATCTTGGCAAAGTTTTTCGGGGGCAATCTACGTGGCTACGATATTGCCCCATTAATGGTTTCCCATTGGCAATGGTGAATCGGGCTTCATATCGGCATCCTAATGCGGTGTTCTAATATTGGCGCCATCATATGGCAATCGACTAACACGCAATATATATAGAGCCAATTTTTGGGATAACGTTGGCCCACTATTGGCTTAAGGCTACATGTTTGCCTAAAAAGTAGCAGGGTGAGGAAAACATTAAAACATGATCAGGAAATACGCTAAAATCGTCTCAGGACAATGTTTTTGATCAGAAACACAATATTTCAAAAATATTAGACTATATAATACCAATTTCAATGAAAAAAATAACCTATTTGACTAGCTCAAATTATTTAATTAATTTATTGAAACGATAGCAGGTTGAAATATATATATTTTGCCAATAAAAAAATATTGATATATTCCCACAATATTGGTTCAATATCAATTACCAAGAATGGCCCAATATTGTGCCAACATTGGCCCCGGCCCAATATTGGTCCAATTTTGGGCCGATGAGCAACTTGGTGACCGATACTGTAGTATACTGGTCCGATATTGAGTATATATTGGGGCCTATATTGCCCAATTATCTCCATGTTATCTGGGTTATATCAAAGAGTCCCGAATCACTATAACATAAGCCCTCTTCAAATGTAATTACTGAGCTTTGTTTTGGACATTTTACATGTAATTTCAATGAACAAAAAACTACCGTATTTTATAGTTCATATATAATTATGGTGAATTTAATTGAATGCAGTAATTGAGTAGAAGAGGTGCATCTAACTACTTCCAACTCACACAGGAGAGAACATGTTCAAGATTTTCCGATTTCGAATGCTTACCGGTCCAGAAATCTGTTTTGCAACATGGATGATGGATCCTCTTCGACGTGGCTTAGCGGTAGGTTAGGCGTGTGCTATGCACAATATCTTTAAATACGTCTTAAGAACCCCTCTCAAGTCGCCATAGATCCTAGCATGAAAACAGTTAAGTATGACAGATGTGCGCCGGGCTTTGATGGAAGGCGATCTCAAAAAAAAAAATCCGTTGTCTAACCAGCCCTATACCCATGACCTACTATATACTTACAATAAAAAGAACTCCTTTAAAAAAAGGTCCCAAACAACAACCTACCAAACGTTACGAAAAACACCTTTGATGTTGCCTTATGAATTTGCAAAGACCTCAAAGTTACATCAGAGTAAATAGTTTCAATTTATTAGCCCTAAGTTTATGACTTAGCTCTACCCAATAGTAACAATTAACCTCCGTCCAGTCTGTCATATCATGTTGGTCCCAGATCAAGGCTAGATAATACCAGTGAAATCATATGCAAACCTTACACAACTCAGTCGCTGGCTTGAAATGATGGGAGATCATATACTCATGAACGAAACAATACACCCCATGTGAATGACACTGATCTTATAAGTCGCGCTAGGAATCAGTGTCTTTACACCCATGTAATGAAACTGACTTTATAGCTGCGCTCTAGAATCAGTCATTCACACCCCTGTGGATGACACTGCGTGATTTTATATTCTGCGCTCTCTATAATTTGATAGCAATTATTGAAACAAATGTCAGAAATAAAAATATACTAATTTAAATCTTTCCAAATTCAATGCATCTGTAACCCAGATCCCAGGAGTCATTTTAACACCAACGTGTGATGAAATTCTACAAAATAGTACAAAGATAAACTAACTTTGGTGTTAATTTAACCCGCTCTCTTGTCTCACACCAGTGGCCAACACCAAATGTTACTTAGGACCGACGCCTTCGTGTCCGCTCCAAAGAAACGAATATTGTCATGGTTTATTTGCTCAATTTCGAAGTGAACCATGGGGAGAATCTGTGATTTTTTAATGAATATAGGTTTGTACAATTAATATAGCAGAATTGAGAGAAATAAATTAAAGAAAGTGAACCCAAAAATACAGCTTATACATCGTAAATATATTGCCATTGATTCATTTTTTTGTGTCCCCTATATCAGATGTAAACCTCACGCAACCTAGACGCACGCTGTTTGTAATATTGCCCTACTCCAATTACAATATGGCGAACCAGAACATTTTCATTAGGGGGGCAGGCGGGAGCAACAATGGGGTGCCTTTTTTTATCAATGTTCAATGGTATTAATGCTGGTTTAAATGTGGTCATATTGGACATCAGTTTGTTTCTAGTGGATTTCCTTATCAATTTATTATTTTTTTCTGATCTCATGGCATCAGGGTGTCCCCCGCCCCTCCGCCGGGTTAGGCCCCTGTCAATCAATTCAACAGATTTTAGAAACCAAAAAGCCCCCCTTCAGGTTCGAACCCTGACGAGTCAGTGACTCTTCGGCGAGATGAGATCGCAACCTCTTCTTGCGTGTGTTGAGTTAGGGTATGAACAACCAATACAATAGATTTAGGATCATAACTTATATTCAAGACTGACCGATAAAAGTAGAAATACGATTTCTGGTTCCCTCAAATGTTACTCTGCAACTTCCCGTGTTATGAAAAAAACCCAAAAAAGACCATTGCGAATCGAGAAATCCTGATGTTGTATGGGGAGAACTTTTCGTTACCAATGAGTATATTGTGTAGAGTTTGAGTCCATACACACTGTCCATTTCATGTATATACTCTACACACACAACAAAGTTTGAAAATAGATTAATTTATAAAATCAGTTTTTTTTTTTTTAAAAATCAGTTTGAAGCTTATTCATTTCGGCATCGACCGAGGTACGAGTTGCGGAAATTGAGGTCTTTTTGTATGTTAGATAAAGTTGTATAGCATAAAAAGTCCGAAGTGAGATATAGAGCAAATTGATCTGATAAAGACCTAAACAATAGACGTCTCTAACTTTTGGCCTGAATTTCATTGTCCGAATCTTTAGTTGTACTGACATTTGAATGAAATATGAAGTCCACACAGCGGACCTCTTGAAGGCGCATATTAACTCGATTCACATGATATAGGGACAACCTGTATTTTTTACGGGTGAGAGCTGTTTATAAGGGGCGACAGAGCACAGCAATTAAACTTGCAGCACTCCTAGTCCGTCTGTTCTTAATACGGGTGCTACGGTCAATAGACGGTGCAGTGGTCAAAACATAGAGGGTCACTGGTAACAGTAACGTACGTTAAAATGTGAAATACTACATGTATAAGGCAGGTGCCCTATTGAATCCTGAATATGGTAACAATGGTTTTTGCGCGGTCTGCACAGGTGATACGGGCCTCTCATTACTCAATACGTTACCTAAACTAATACAATAGTCAGTGGCCATCAGTGGCCATCGGAATCAGGGATGAAGGCAAGTAAGTGTTGTGTTGGCCATTGGTACCATACTGTAAAAATGTGTCAGGAGTTTTAATGCTTACTCTGTTTAATTTCTAAAGATCATTTTCATTCCTTAATTCTAAAGCCAACATTGCAATTAAAATTCTGTTAAAACGTTTAAACACTCAAAAGATAGCGTTTTCGCAAGTAACCACAGGAAAACCTTTAATTCCTAACTCCTAAGTACAATTCTTACAGTGATGTGAATGATTTATAAAACGAGCGTATTAAAACTGCAAGAAGTTCAATTCAGAAAACGTACAGTAAACAAAATTAAGTTTTGTACTTGGACCTTTTCCTTTCAAGTCACTTTTTATTGTTAGGCAGCGAAGCGAGAAGTGGAGAGATTAAAATGCTTCTCCTCTTTCACTAATGGATATGATCTAACTGTTCCCCAGCCTCTATATCAGCGCGAATCGGTATAGTCCAAGACTACATGTTTAATGGTACACAAATATTGACTACGCCTGAGAGTGTGATAGTTA
>JAMKCH010019121.1:0-22128 GCA_023653785.1 Ophioderma brevispina | reverse complement strand
GAGGCCATTTTGTTTTTGAATTTTCTCCAACATTATACACTTAAAATAGTAGGTGTTCAAGTTAAGCATGGATTAAATAATTATGTTTAATTTTTCTTTTTTTATTTATAAATTTAACTATTTTAAACAAGCTGTTTTCCGAGCATATATTACCATTCATTTCCTACAGAAATAATTACGGGATCAAATTAGATATATCATATAATTGGTTATTAAACATTAATGAATGTTAATTAGTATTTGTTTTGTGATAGTAACTTACTTAAGTCCACATATATGAGTAGCCACCCAAAAGGTAAGGTCACCTTCATGTGGAAAATATTTTTGTTATGGGTATGCCCTTGTGGTCATGGGGGGGGGGGGTCCATATGGACCCTAACCCGATATATCCGAACGCGCGACGCAATTTTATTTGCACACATGTCAAAAGATGTGGGATAAAGAGCTTGACAGTTAGCAAACAACGACACCTCAAACATCAGTTGCGTTTTAGGGTCCATATGGACCCCCCCCCCCTTGGACCAACCCCCCCCCCCCCAATGCATTTCTAAAATATTCAGTGAGTGTATTACTAAGTTTATAAATATGCTGGGCAAGAAGCCTACACGAGTTGGTATCCATCCACTGACTTTATGAAATGTCAATGCATGCTTGTACTGGGTCAATGTCCATCCAAAGACTTATGATGTGGTGGAATAGATGCACACAATATGTTGGTATATACATCCAATGACTTTATGAAATGTGCAATAGACGCCATACAACATCTTGTAATCTTTGTAATGACTTCCTGAAATATAGAGTCGATGCATACATTGAGTTTTGTGTATAGATCCATCCAATGAGGTATAAATATCACGTGAGTGCGACACTTGGTATATATGCAGGGTAGGCATACACTGAGTTGTATACATTCACTGACCTTTATGAATGTAAAATGAATACATACACAGAGCCACTGTCCATCAACACGTCCAACTACTTTATGATATGTGGAATGGATGCGTAAACTGTTGGTGTCCATCTAATGACTCTATTAGGCCATGATACGTTGCCGTGATTTTAACGATCTTTTCGTGCGTGCCAGGCGCTGGGGATCACTTACTTCCTTCAACGGTTAGATTTAAAAATAATATAATGTAAACCAGGAAAAGCTGTATCCTCCCAATAAAAGGAAGTGCACATTATTTAGAAAAATTAATAAAATGTCAACCCAATTTACTCCCAGACTGTCATGACCAATATGTACACGTAACTCAAGCCAACAATAGAGCTAATGATATTCCACATCAACCTAAAAATACTTCAGAGGTCTCTTCCTCAATCTTCTCAACAGGTATGCAGGGTCCATTGTACTGCCTACACTGTTGAAAAGATTTAAGCGATATCAGGGTTATGGTACTCTTCGCCATATTGAGCTCTAGTATTCTGTTTTCCATAACTTAAAGGGCAACATACTCACCTCGCTCATGATTTTTAAAAATGTAGTTCGCTGAATACGCATTGCCTTTCTTGGTAACTTGAATAAAATCGGGTTTTAAGACCATACCTTTGTGCGGATATAGGTTTGCACAAATTATGTTCAGTCCTTGGCCATGGGCTTTTCGTTCTTTCATGAATTTGGTCCCTTTACATGGTTTTTCTTTTTCCGCAAAAAAAATATTAATCATATGGTCAAAGTTAATTGAACACACATGTGTAAATCTCAAGATTCTTTATGCGAACGAGGAAGAACTTGCCAATATCGTGCAAGGACATAACATTCTAAGTCTAGTTCAACTGCCGTATCACAACGTAACAATAGACCCAGATGTAAAAGAATTGAAGTGTGTCCCGGGCCGATTATTGAATATCTTGCTCATTGTTCGCTTGACTGTTGAGGTATGTGTATATCCTTGTCTGAATTCCCTGGAATAAATTGAGTTGACATTTTTTTATTCATTCATTTTTCTAAATAATGGCACTCTTTTTTTTTCATGTGGGACACAGCTTTTCGTTGTTAGGATAATATTTTTTTAATTTAGTGAAGGAAATAAGTATGGAGCTGGAGCACGAACATTTAAATAAAAGGCCAAAATTGTATTATATGTACTGGCCTATATAAAATATACACTAGAATGAAACACTGGATTAGTGTCCATCCAAAGACTTTGAAAGACTTGTTCAATGATGCGCTTCATACACTACTTGGTGTCCGTCAATGGTTTAAGGAAATGTGCAGTAAGCGCAATCACTGGGTTTATAAAATGTGCATGGAGGCATACATTTAGTTAGTATCCATTCCTAACTGATGAAATCTAAATAAAAGTTGATATATATTGGGTTATTAGCTGTGCCAGTAGGGCGGTTGTTCCGGTTCAAATCCAGCCAAGCGCATGTGAATTCTCAACACCTGCGAGCGCTGGCGACTCCCACAAAAAGATTAATAAACATTCAACCTTGTCTGCCTGGATTAGAGAAGTAGGTTTTCAAAATATCTCCATCCAATACTTATGCAATGACTTGGTTAATTAAGAGACACTGGCCCATTGAAAAATAGTGCGGCGCGCCCTCAAGATTGTTTCAAAATCGATATTTTTGCATGTTGGAAATCCTTTTATATAATAGCCCTCACCTAAATGATTAGATCAATCATCGTCCTTATGGGTAACGGAACGAATTTTATAATTAATGTCGCCGGCGAAATTAATCAACAGACGACGGAAATGAGTTTATAAAAAAACCACAAACAAAAAAAACGCACGCCGTGTGCATGTTTCCCACGGCATGCACCCTGTTTAACCGGTCTGTAACCTTTGGGTGTAATATCAATGAGTACAGTCTATGATATGTTGTTTTGGTTTTGAGTATGTTGTTTTTAATGTGTAAAAATGTATCTCTATTTTTCAATGGCCTAGACTATCATTTGAAGCAATTGAGAAATTCATATTTTTGTGAAAACATGTACCAGTTCCGCTTTAAAGCATACCCTTCTTGGTGTTCAATCCAGTGATTTGGCAAAATAGCAGGGAGTGCCTACAACACGATACACTTGAGTTTATAAAAAAAAAAAAGGCTTGTGGCAGATGGTATTCCAATAACTTTATGAAATATACAATCAATGATATAATTGGTCAATTTCCATCCAAAGACGTTATGATATGTGAAATAGATGCATAAAATATGTTTGTATCCATCCAACGACTTTACCAAATGCGCAGGATGATACAATGGGGTCTCTTATGCAATGAATTTATGAAATGTACAGTGAATGCATACTGAGTATATGTATATGAGATAGTGGTCATTAACGGTATTGGATGTTAACTAGTGGGTCCATTCCATGACTTTCTTAAACTGTACGGTTGTCCCCATAAAAACGAAACACTTTGTGCCAGGCACCAGTAAGTTGACAAAGCATTATGATTTTTTGATTTGTTTTAAGGTAAGAATGATCTTAGCTAATACTCTGAAAACCCGAGTACGCCGGATATCGGTAACATGCTGAGTTGGTTATGGTCTTTAGACATATCGGGGGCGTTCCGTGGGGACCTTGGAGTAGTATAAGTCCAAATTTGAGGAAATGTGGGTAGTGGTGCAAACTGTAATATACCCGTGCGCTGTGATTCAGGGACGCGCCAGGGGTGGCCCCCCCCCCACCTGAGATTTCACATAAATATGAAAAACAGGGGGTTTGCGCAAAAATTCGGTTTTTTTTAAACCAAAATGGCAGGTCATTTTTGTATGTTTCGCGCCCCCCCCCCCCATGAGTTCGCCCCTCCTCTGGTTTACCCTGGCGCCGCCCCTGCTTGATTATGTTCATCTATTGCGGCTATCAACTGAGCTTATTCGCATATTGCGCCCCAGGGCGATCTCGCAATTTTAAATTGCAGTATTTTCGAATATAGAATGGGTGCATACTCTAGATTATGACCTTAATTGAGTGGATGGAGAAATTGGGACGGTGCCCTGTCAATTCTTTTGAAATGTTAAGGGAATATAAACTAGAGTTGTCATCCGTGAATTTAAGAAATGCTGAATGGCTGAATACATGGGTGATCTTTCATTTTTTAATGCGATATATTACAATGTGGTCATACATGGCTGTTTTCCAACCATGATGATTTGAAGTACCAATGGACATCTACATTAGATGATGTACATCCAGAATGTCTCGGAAGATGTAGAGATAAATCAATCAATCCATCATTCTTTTGTTCTTCACAAAATGTACTTGGAGAGGGACTTTAAGGAAGTGCTGGAAACATACGATGGGGAATGAATATCCATGTATTACGCAAGCTGAATTTGAAATGAAAGCATACACTGGGTTTGTGTACAATGTTATGATTTTATGAATTTGCAATGGAAGTCTATGCTATTTTGGTATCATTCTTAAAACAAAAGCCTACTATCGATTAAGATGTTGGTTTTTAGGTCCGTTGTGTCGAGAAGAGAATGGCAGCGGTTATGGTGCTTGCCTGTAGCGCGTACCAAAAGTCCCGGGTTCGAATCCCGGTGGGGTCACTTCCTGGGATTTATTCGGGTGCTCCGTACTGGATTTAATCTGTATAACGAGCTATTGATTAAATTACAGAATACCGCTCTCTTTCATGTTCACTTGGAATTGGGCAAATGAATCGAGAAAGCATCCCAATCCTGTGTCGGAGGGGACGTTAAGGCCGTCGGTCCCGTGCACAGAGAGCCCCAACTGTACATGTACATCGCAGTCAGTGTCGGATAAGAGTAGGAGTGTAAACCCCTGACTGTTCCCAATCCGCCCAGTCCCAAAAAAGCGGGCCATGTTGTAACGTCCGTATCAGAGATAACAACACGCGGGCCCCGGATCAGCTTTACTCAGTTGAATAATCCTGACACCATCACAAGCCATTTACCATGACTTGTGGAGCAATAGGACGGCACACTTAGCGATACATAACATTCGGTAGAAATACTAAGATTACATTTCATCAGATTCACCTGTACAATATGCGTATCTCTGGAATCAAAAAAACACTGTCAGGTGAAGGTATTGTAATCATACAACGTGGTTTTCTTTCCTGTGGCATGGTTGAGTATTGCTTATGTTTTTAATAAGCACTGTTATTCTGCTATGAACCCATTTAGAAATTTCATATTGCTTGCGCGCGCATATTCGCGCATCGGCAATATTCCCCCCTTCTTACATTGGCTGATTGGGCCCCTTCTGAGAGGGGTTGTATCCGCCCCTGATATTCATTCCACTGCACATTGCAATCACTAATTTTCCTCCTTCGATAGGAACCATTGCAATGCATTCCAAAATGCCATTTCATAAAATGATTGAATGGATACCAGATTAGTGTCAGAAACCATTGTAATCAAGTAAGTATAATAAATTGGATAGACAACCATCCCAGGTAGCTTCCATTGCGCAATTCATTGCTGAATAATTGGATGGACACCAATCTAATAATGTCTTCTATCCTACGGCCCCAGCCGAGATGCTCTTCACCACGTAGCGCCATGTCCCTGTCCGTTTTTTTCATTAATTGGGGAATGTCCGACGGATCCTGTTGGATGTCTCGAGCAATCACATCAATATAGTTAACTGGCGACGACTCCTTTTTGGGCATGGTAATATCCCCACATGTGATGGCTGAGCCTATTGATCAATCGTCGCGCAGAACAGTGACCGGTCGGCAAATCGTGGCAACAGAAGATGGTATTGGAAGAGATATCTAACCTAATCTAACGCTTCGTCATGGCTCACGCAGGATATATTTTGTACTCTCACTCTCATAAGAGCCTGATGTGTGTCATCCATCCCATCCCTGTAGCTCTTTCTTGTCTCAGATCCATATAACAGGATATCTCTACCAACTCTAAAGAATTTAGCTTGGTTGAATTGGATATACCAGACTGCCATAAGTGGTGTATTTATTGCATGCATTCCCGCTTTCCTTGCGTGACAGGAGTCTTTCTTGCTGTAGGCACATAGGACCCCGGGTACTAGAAGTTGGGTACCGTCTGTATTGCAGATAGGTTGATATTCTCTTCTCTCATTGACGGTCATATATTCCGCTTTCTGGCATTTAGATTAGGAGCCGACATTGCTGCAGCAATTCTCAAGTGAGAGAATGTTATTGATGTGGCACCACTATCAGATCGGCTGTTAGAGCTAGATCATTCTGCATAGTCAAAGGTCTGTGCGATGCTGACTTTGGTGACGTTCATGATGCCAAGACTCTTTTTTTTAAAAATTTTTCTGCGGATTGTAATCAACCACGATTACATAGAGATAGGGAGCAAGCGGATCTCTTTGGGGCATTCCAGTAGTTGTTAGGAATTCCTTTGTGTCGGCATAAAGCATGATGGGTTATCATACAGGATGGCAATTGCTTTGACAGTATCGTCTGGGACCCCCATAGTTGGTAAGAATAGCAGAATTCCATCCTGTTAACACTGTCAAACCCTTGGAAAGTCTACAAACACAATCGAAGCTTTCTTTGGAAATTCTCAACTCTTCTATGACCGTTGAAAGTAGTGTTGATCTGCCTTTGCGAAAAAACCATTCTGGTTCCGTCTGGAGATAGGATCTATGTAAACTTAAGTGGATGAAATTATGAAATATTATAACCCATGCATATTTCATAGTTAGTGAAAGGAAAACAATTTATAAAGTCATGGCTTGGCAAGTTGACACAACCCAGTAGGCATAAAATTGGAGTACACCCAAATCAGGTAGACTTCCATAATGGCATGGCATATAAAGTAATGCCGATGGAATACAAAAATTGGCCTATGCACCACTGCTTATTTCATGACGACATGGACGTACACCCACCCAGTGCATACATATTTTTAGAGTAATTGCGCCAAAATATGGGATGGACGGAACCCTGTACATGCTGCCATGCACAGTTTGCATCAAGTACTTGCCTCGAACACCACTGAGCGTGTGCAGTTCACGTAATTTCATGAAGGACATGGAAGGCCACCCACCCAGTGCATGCATCCATTGCGTATTTTTCTAGAGTCATTTGATGGCCACTTGCCCAACATTACACCAAACAATTGGATCGACAGGAACGACAGTACGTCGTGCTTCCATTGTACATTGCGTAAAGAAGAACACCAACCGGAGGCGCAATGTATAATATGCTTGCATTGCACAAAGTACTTGGAAGTTGGAAGTACACCAACCTGAGGCCCAATATCAATGTATGCTTGCATTGCACAAAGTGCTTGGAAGAACACTAACCCGAGGGCCCAATGTATGTGCTTGCATTGCACAAAAATTTGGAGAACACCAACCTGAGGCCCAATGTACTAGTATATTGCTTGCATTGCACATTTCATAGTCATTGAATGGATACCAATCCAGTTTATGAATCCAAGCACATTTTATAGTCATGAAATGGACAAACCCATTTCGAACAACAACCCAACAATCTATTGTACATTTTACAACGTCATTGGATGGACACAATTTAGTGCTTGCGTCCTAATGTATATATATGCTTACATTGAACAAAGTACTTTGAAGAACACCAACCTGAGGCCCAATGTATTATTAGGATGTCAAAAGTTTTCAAGAATCTTCTCTACTATACGGCTATGAAGCACAGGACACCCTTCGTAATATATTGGTGCATCCCCAAAGACAAAAAAGATTCCTTTAAAAGCTTTAGAGCAGCAGACTCCATTTATGAGATCCCGTTTTAGCTTAGAGCATCACATATTGCTATAGTGGGGCGCCACAAAACCTGCCAGTTTCTAGAAACATCTCTTCATCACAGTCGAAGTGAACAAGGCACCTGACAGGAGCTGAAGTATTTCTAGTAAAATGTTTCCTTGGGTCTGAATCAAAACATATAATTATATTTAAGTTTACTTAACGATCCTGATGAATCGATTAATCTAAACTGAGAGTTGAGAAATTCATCGTTGTGTTTCTGACGAGGTTTTCAACTTCCTGACTCGAACCATTAACATGCCCCGAATGTACGGCGGTGCGGAAAGTATTTACCTACGGTGTAGTCTGTGTCACAGACTGCGAAAGATGTTATCTAAATTGGCACTGCATGAGAGACTAACGTTATTAGTCGCCCCATAGAGAATGTGTGTAAATGAAAATAATCTCAAATATCTTCGAAAAACGAAGGGGTTCTATGGATATTTTTGCATCAGAGTGTCAGAAATGTTGTTCTCTTACGAGAACATCCCTCAACTGGGTCTGAACCTATAGAACCTTTTGAGAAAATTGAACATTTCTATCAGTAGTTCTTTTACACACAATCATGATGGGCTCTAACGAGCACCAAACATTTTCCCACGGTGCTACGTCACTAGGCTATGTACGCTCATACTTTCCGCACCGCCGTACCCCGAATGCGTACTCCGTCGTTTTGATTTTATCCAGCACAATAAATTAAATTCAAAACAGTTATCATTTTAATGCTGAAATTAAACTATTTTCTGGATTAGACCCTAATGCATAACCAGTTAAGTTTAGTCCCAAATTAATGGCCATGTCAGTCCGTAACTCGACTCCCTCTTCCCATAATCTTTTCGTTAATCAAACTAATTACATTTATAGGACGCCATTGATTTTTGGTTTGTTCCTTTCTATCCCCATGGGGTCGTTCTTCGTTTACAAGCATAACAAGTCCGTTAGTGCTCTGGTGTTTATTTGTTTTGATTTCCACATACAAGGATATGTAACATATACGTCAATTTCGTTCTAATCTACTCTATTATTTTATCACTAGAACACTACATACATTCTCGCGTGTTTTATATCACTAGCGGGTCCCGGTTTCGCGATCACCGGGTTTTCGCGATCACCTGGCTTGAATGACCTCTTGGTTTCGCTGTTTCCTTTGACTTGAATACCCGATGACTTTGTCGTGACCTTTAAAAATCTCGGTATCAACAGGCACCCCACCCTTCAAGTTTCACGTCCATACACAATCGTTTACCCCATTTGACCTTGGAATGACCCCTGAGGACCTTTGATCCACTAACCGATACAACCTCGGTCTTCGGACCGGTCAAGAGGCAACCCCCCCCCAAGTTTCATGACCGTACGACCCTTGTCTCCGAGAGACCAACGTTTAACCTCATTTGACATTGAATGACCCTGATGCCTTGTCGTGACCTTCAAAATATTCGGCATCACACTCGACCAGCCCTCCAAGTTTTCTGGCCATACCCCTTACCTACCCCATTTGACCGGTGAATTACCCATAATGACCTTGTCCGTGACCTTCAAAATTGTTGGCATCAAAAATCAACCCCACCCTCCAAGTTCATGTCCATACACCAACGTTTACCCCCATTGACCTCATTGACTTTGATGACCCCTGGATGGACCTTTCATCCACTAACCATACAACCTCTGTCGTCGGCGGTCAAAGGGCAACCCACCCACCAAGTTACAAGACCGTGCGACCTCGGTCTCCGAGAACCATGTTTACCCCATTGACCCTTTGAAATGACCCCTTATGACCTTGTCTTGACCTTCAAAAATTTCGGCATCAAAAAATCGACCCCACCTTCACCACTTTTCATGTCCCCATACAACCAATTTTACCCCCCTTTGACCTCAGTTACCTTGAATACCCCTAATGACCTTTGGAGTCCACTAACATACAACCTCGTATTTGGGACGGTCAAAAGGCATCCACCCACCAAGTTTTCCAGACGTGTCGACCCTCGTCTCGCGAAATAGACGCGGTCCATTTGTCCTTTTTTGACCTCGAATGGCCCTCTATTACCTTTGATCCACTACCCAATACAAACTCGGTCTTCTGAAGTCAAGGGGCAGCCGCCCACCAAGTTTCAAGAACGTGCGACCCTCCGTCTCCGAGAAATCAACGCGGGCGGTCATACAGACAGACACACCGACACACTGACAGACCACCGGTATTATTATATAGATAACCAAGAGATCGTCATGTCTCACTTGTTATCATTTACTGATGACAATTGTTTTGTTTGAGTAACAAACAGACGCTCAAAACATCACGTTTTCAACAAGGCCAGGCTTTAGAGTATGATTTCCAAAGGCATACAAAAATATATGCAGGTATACCATCATAAATAATTCAAACATTTCAAATGAAAGAATGAAATAGGATGAGGGCCGGATGAAAGCTAGACCGTCCCGCAGTCTCTGCTCTGTCTTCGTACTAGTCGACATTTTCAGCGCATGGACCACAATGGTTTTAAAAAAGACCTTGCATCTGAATTTTGCAAAGTACAATATAGTGAGTCACCTGTGGAATTGCTGACCAGCTTTGATTCTGCCATCACTTCTGTGCTGGACAAACAGCACCTCTCAAAACAAAGCCCCATAAGCTACGACCAAAGCAACCTTGGTATAATCATGATATCAATGTTGAAAGACGTTTGAAAAGGAAATTTGAGCGCAAATGGCGTAAATCTGGTACTGAGAATGATCGTATTGCTTTTCAAAATCAGAGGGATAAAGTCAATAAGTTGATTGAGGCAGGATTCTTCCCCAATCTGACTCACCTCAACATCTGGCAAATGAATTTGCATTATTCTTCAAGGAAAAGGTCCATAAGATCCGTAAAGCCCTTGATGAGCAGCTACCCGGTAAAAAAAGCGAACTATGAGATCAATGACTCGCCTACTGGCCGGGAATTGTTTGACCACTCTAAAGATGATGTACGGAAATTAGTGAAGGGGTTTGCAAGTAAATCGTGTACCCTTGACACCATTCCTACGTGGCTTCTAAAAGACAATCTGGACATCTTGTTGCCTGCTCTGACTTCAATCATAAATGCATCTCTTTCATCTGGCATCTTCCCTAATTCTCTTGGTCAAGCAATTATTTCACCGATTTTGAAAAAACCTTCCTTGGATTACAATGCTCTAGGTAGTTATCGGCCTGTATCCAATATTAGATTTGTCGCTAAGCTCATTGAAAAAGCTGTTGCCACACAACTGAAACAACACATGTCCCTGCACAATCTCGAGGAGCTGTACCAGTCTGCATATAAGACTCATAACAGTACTGAAACTGCACTCGTAAATGTTAAAGATGATATATTCAAGGCGAGGGACAAGTCCTATGTAGTTTTCCTGGTGTTACTGGACTTGTCCGCCGCCTTTGACACCATTGACCATGATGTACTGCTTAAGAGAATGAGTCGGAGTTGGGAATATCAGGGACTGCTCTCCAGTGTTCAAATCCTACCTGTCGGATAGACAAAGTCGTGTTTGAATTGGTAACAACTACTCTGATCCTGTTGATTTAGATAATGGACTGCCACAAGGTTCTATCCTAGGTCCCTTAAAGTTTATCATCTACACACTTCCCTTGGTAATATCATTCGTCGTCATGGGTTAGACTTAAACCTGTGCAATGCAACAAGCTATTGAGAAGCTTCAAGTTTGTATTTCTGAAATTCAAAACTGGATGACTCATAACAAGCTAAAATTAAACGAGAGCAAAACAGAATTCATCACACTTGGATCACCATATTTTCTTCAGAAACTGCCACCTGTGTCGCTGATGATCGGTGATGCGCGTATTGAACCAACGCAGTCTGTTCGAAACTTGAGTGTCATTTTGATGCAAATATGACTATGACTACACAGGTATCCAGCCTCTGGCAATCGTCTAACTTCCAGTTACGAAACATCCGTAGAATAAAGAAATACTTGGATAAAGAAACTCTTCATAGTGTGGTCAGGGCTTTAGTCATCTCTCGTCTTGACTATGGTAATCTTCTTCCTTCCGGTGCTACAGAATATGAATTGGACAGGGTTCAAAGATTGCAGAACAATGCTGCACGGCTGGTATGCTTCATATCCAAGAGAGACCATATAACCCTGGCACTTAAAGAACTTCACTGGCTGCCCATAAGGGAAAGGATTCAATTTAAACTCTGTCGTTTTGTCTTTAAGTGCATGAACAATACTGCTACTGCTTATTTATCTAATCTACTGTCGCCATATGCTCCTCAAAGATCTCTGCGTTCTGCTCAAGACATTACCCGCCTTAATGTAACCAGAACAAACAAGGTCGTAGGGCAAAGTCTTTCAGCGTCGCTGGTCCACAATCTTGGAACAATCTCCCTCGTACTATAAGAGAAACTGGCAATATCTCCCAATTTCGTTGTAATCTTAAGACTCACCTTTTCCATGCTAATTTGTGGCTGTGTCACTTGCGCTATGACCTAGATGGAATAGCGCCATACAAATGCTAATTGTTATGTGTTATATTATGTTCGTATTTAGAGAACAATAGATTCAAACACATAAATAAAACCAAACTTATTTGTTTTATTTAATTATTTGGAAGTACATTTTTACAACAGTGGCACGCACCAACATGGCTGTGCACAGCAATGTACCGATATATAAAATAAAAATAAAAAATAAAATTCTAAAAATCAGAGATCGACCCTGCCTGGACATAATCGGTCCAACCCTGAATCGCAGGCTGCTGAATCGGTCCTTTTTTATACCGCGCGCCTTCATACGTACTACGGAGCCCTAAGGGGACATCGTAAAAAAGATATTTTTCTTTCGCTAATCCGTTCAAACGAATTACTAAATCGTTCAAAAGGATTAGTAATCCGTTCAAACGAATTACACGTCAAACACGTTACGCCCAGCGTAACCCAGCTCTTGTAATTGTGTTGGAATATATATTTCCTATGGCATTAAGATTTTGTGGGATAGCATATGCTTTGAGGATTTTCATAATCTTGCGTGGATAGAGTCAAACGCTTTCTTGAAGTAAATAAACGTCGGAACCGCAGGCACGTTGTTCCTCTTCACTTCTTCACGGATACGTCTAAGGGTTAGGATTTGAGCTACAGTCGTTCGATTTGGCCTGAAGCCGTTCTGCTTTACTCTTAGTTTGGGATCTATGACATTCCAGATTCGGTTGAGAATCATGCGGTTGAAGAGCTGTATAATAATTACACGTCAGACTGATATCTCTGTAGTTGTCAGTGTGGGATAGGTGTGGGATGATATTAGGGAGTGACCATTACTCAGGCGTGTTGTTCTCCATTAAAGCCCTGTTGCATATTCCGAGTACAATGTCATCTAATTCACAGTTCTTGAATACCTCTGGGGGTATTGTCCGGCCCTGAACTTTTGCCCTGCTTCAAAGGCGACTTTGCCTTGGAATATTCTTCCATTGTTAATGGGCCATCATCAATATTGAGGTCAGTGAATACTGCTGGTATCTCCTCTTCAGAATCAACCACACTTGGTGCTGCACCTAGGAGCCCCTTGAAGTAAGTCATGTGTTTACTCTTTCTTCGGGGCTTGCGCCTGCAACCTGACCTTCCTTTGAGATTTTTTAAATCTTGAAATAAGTTCATCAGGACTGGTAGTGTAATATTATTTTGAAAATTATGCTTTTCAAGTCCAGAAATTTACTCACATTTTAGACGTTTCGTTCTCCGGTCGGAGAACTTCTTCAGTAATGCGCCGATCCAGCCGCTTTACTCCCGCGAGATGCGTATTTTTTCTCATCCGCAGAGTGCAAAGTTCTTTCCTGCAGCAGCTGGTCGTACACGTCCAAAAATGTGAGTAAATTTCTGGACTTGAAAAGCATAATTCTCAAAAAAATATTCCTTTGAGATTGTTTTCTTCCTGTGACCTCATTGATGACCTGCCATGCCTCGCCGTATCTGCTAGCGCCACGGGCATGCTGTACTCCATTGACTTTCTCTAGTATTTACCTATCTCTCCGTCTGTCGTAGGTATTGAAGAGAAGTTTCAGCAGCTCACTATCTTAATCTGATTCTGTCGAATTGTATTTTCGGCTAGCAGCCTCCATGTTCTCCATTGTCTTAATCACATCAGGGTGTTTAGACTGTGAATTTCTTTTGCCCTTCTCCCTCTTCGGAACACATATCTCCATTGCCTCATTGTTGGCATCTACGAATCTCTGATACCTCTTTGATGGATTCTCTCTTTCTTCCAATACCTGGAAACGGTTGCGTATTATACCTCCACAGTGTACTGTTGTTGTAATTCAGGGCACGAATCTCTGATACGTCTTTGATGGATTCTTTCTTTCTTCCAAAACCTGGAAACGGTTGCGTACTCTGTGGTCTGATCCCACTGTGCAGAAAGAGATGTATGGTTCTGCATTTAGTACACTGTTGCGCCATTTACGCCTGACTAAGATGGATGATCAATTTTACGTTTCATTCCTGTGCACCGATCTTGATATGTCCATCTTTTCCCTTGTTTCTTCCTAAACTGAGTGTTGGCGGCAAGAAGACCTAATTCAATCATCATTTCTGCCAGATATTTTCCATTGCGGTTTGTTTCACTGTGTGAGGTAAACGGTACATCCCGGTATACCACGCATCACTGAACTGATCCCCTCGAAAAAGCTCTCAACCACTTCTGTATACATTGGTGGGGGAGTATACAACAATAATTGTTGTAACAAGGTTGCTATCAAACTCTGCAACAAGGATCCGCTCTGTGTGTGAGGTCACACTATGCAGTGCCTTCCTTGCCCGTGGACGGTCCTACACCACCAACAGAAGCTTGTGCCTGGTTCCTCCATGCTGATGATGTAATCGGATATTGGCCTTCTATTCTACTGAATACAACTGGATCTTCATGCACTCTCCTATGTTCCTGGATACCCAGGATTTCAATCCCACATGTTGCTAAGCATTGGGCAATCTCTCTTGCTCTAGCCTCTTCTCTTGCTGTGTTTGTATTGGAGGTGGCCATGGAAAATGGTCGTCTACAGCGCAAAATGCTTCTGATCGAGTACTTTTCTCAGATGAGACCCTCCCAGTGGGGTTTAAGGACCCATCGTCATGATGTTGACTTCCGCGTAAGGGTCGACTAACACTAATATCTTCAGTAAAGTTTCTGCGGACTCCCGTCACTGGATGTATAGGATTTGTATTAATTTTGTGATCCATGTTTGATTCTTACAATGCTGTGGTGCCTAGGCTCCTAAACACAGGGGTCGCAACTCCTCCTATGTTGATGGATGACCGGTGGGTAAATCAAGTTTCCTCGTTCGCTCTTCGCCGTAGGGGGAAGCAATGCTATCTCCAATCGCCAGGCCTACCATCTGGGCCTACTATTTATCCCACATCCGCAAGGATTCCAAAAAGGTATAGTTTATACTACCTATGGCTTATAGTTTTGGAATTATGGGGTAAAAACTGTAAAAACACTGAAAAAGTCAATATTTTGGTTTGTACAGGGATCAAAAAATTAAGGTTGCTCCAATTTTGTAAAACGTGGTTCAAGTTGTTGGTTTAGCTCATAGAATGAAATATAGGAATAGTTTTGACTATCTTACGTGTTGGTTATTAATCAAAATGGCGACAGCTATTGGATTCTATTGACCTGTGACCTACTTTGTTGGATAACGTGAAAACTAAGCATAATGGAAAAGGCAAACTAGTCCTTATTTCAATCCTTTAAGCTAGGGAAACAATTTGCACCACATATTACCTGAATCAAAGCAACTTTTAACTTTTGACCCATGTACACACCAAAATGACTTTTTCACCATTTTTTCAGTTTTTACCCCATAAATCCGGAACTATAAGACACTGATAGTGTAAACTTTACCTTTTTGGAATCCTTGTAACCTGACAAACATCATGGTGTGCTTTTCAACACATTCGGAACATTTAAAATTTTGACCCCTGTATAACCTTGAAACCCAAGCTGGGGTCCATTAGTGGGGCTGGCAAGCGCTTCCACCAATTTTAGGAAATGATTATCAATGCCTAAAGTGCTTGTGTGCCAAATTTCACGCGCACACTCTTTCACTACAGTCCTCTGGTCCTCTGCTATCGCCTGCCGACTCAGAGGGATATTAGTCTCCATTACCAGTCGTTTATACCACAGAAACTGTGAGGGTCACGTTGAGAGCACGTGTGGCGCAACGGATAAAGCGCAGGACTCGTAATCCTACAAACCTTGTAAGTTCGAGTTCGAGTCCCGCTGCAGTCAACGTGTTTGTGTCCATATGTCTCAATTGGTTCGTCGACCCCAGCGAAATATGGGGAGCTGTTATGGGGAATATTACAATCTAAGTAGGTAGAGGATTCTGCGCTTGGCCAGCTGCCGGCCTAGGTGAAGCGAAATGATTGTTACGATTTTCTGACGGTTGCTTAATAGTAATAGGCAACAACGTTGTGATCATGGCGCTCTATAAAGGCACATGTATCATTATTAGTATTTACAAATGAAAGACTGGATATTGAATCACGACACCGAGTCCCAAAACCGTGCTTATACTATATAATCTATATGACCCGCCCGAACACACTGCCAAATTACTTATTTCGACAAAGATTGGTTAATCTTGATTAGTTAATAAAGTGGGTGTGCACACTACACTTAATTAAAATTTAAAGGGATTTGGCAATTGAATCATATATCCTCTTACTTGCACATATTTAGCTTTATATGTATTTTATTTAGTAAATGATTACCAAAAAGTGAAAACAAATGGGCAGAAATGTCCAAAATAAGCCTTTTTATAAAATCACTTTTGACACAAATGCTTGACTTGCTGAAAACGGGTGGAGGAGATCGGCCTGTGGGTGTTTTTCGTGACGTAACACACTGCATTGTATAGAGATCAGTGTTCAGGACGGCAGGGTCATACGTTATTTATACCAAAGTACCTCTAAATTTTCAAGAAAATGATTCTATAAAACATAAATATGAACTTATGGTTGATGATCACTCTGATTTGTATCACTGAATTTCAAGCAGTGCGTAACACGACGTGATGACAATCTGCTTGGCTTGGGCAAAACATTATCTTTCTTTGTCTTCATTGTATCAGTTTGCAAGTATATTTTAATATTGATAGCATAGAAATAATTCATTAAGCAACTAATATTTCATGTGATGTGGTAAATAGGCACAACTTTTGTACAGCAATGTATGGTAGATATTTACTACACAGTGACAATAGTGATTCGGTCTTTGCATTGGTTCCATTTAAAAGGGCAATCATGATAAACTGTAGCTTAGTATTCCATGTAATGTGATTTCTACTTCAATATAAAACCAGATGTACCACAAAAATTAGCACGAAACTGAATTTGTTTCACATTAAAGTTTAATCACGATTGATGCCTGACATAGTATTCATTACAATAGCAAATTACATTATAATTCTTCTTCTTGCGTATGAGGCAGCTAAATATGTTAAAGTTGGTGGAGCTAGCTCACTGTTGATTGGTTGGGGTTTTGAGAAGTCTATATCCACCGGTGGACGAAAGGTATGGCACTAATTGAAAATGTGGTGTGCAGTCTGTGATGGGGAGCCACATTGGCAGGCTGGAGATGGTCGCAGCACCCATCGGTGCATATTGCTGTTTAAGATGACCCATTCCTTACGTGGTAGATTGCTACCAGGTGGAGTTCTGTCATAGGTGTGATAGTGAATTGGTCTGGTCTTGGAGTATCTAGCAAGGCAGTGTTCCATGTCTATAAGATGTTGAATGGAGAGCTGGAGAGTTTAGCAGCGTGTCGACAGAAAGGTCGACGAGAGCGCAGTCTCTATCTGCCGAGCTGGTGTGATTCTTTGACAGTGTTATGCAGCAGGTGCTTGTTGTCCAACAGAGCCTTATTCACCAGTTTATGTGTGTGATGTCCTCTCCGAAGCACTGCAGAAACTCAGATGGATTGGGACGAAAGCCGCCAGTAATGGTTCTCATGATCTCGTTGAGTACTGTGTCCAGCGTCTTTGTGAGAGAGCTATTGCACCATGCTGGGGCGGCATATTCAGCATCACTGTAGACCAGGGCCAGGGCGGTGGTAAGCAGAGTGGATGTGCTAGCACCCCATGAAGATCCAGCAAGGTGGCACAGATACCTTCGCACACACTGACTCGAGATGCTGCTGATAAGTAAGCTGCCGATCTAGCTTCACTCCTAGATAAGTTGGTGTAGGATTTTATGGCAGAGACGCTCCAGTCCATTGAGGTTGATTTGAAGCTGGCGATGAGCCTCGTTGGTGTTAAGATGGAAAGCAGCAGCGGTGCTCCGGCCACGGCGAAATCCTGCTTGTTCGTCAGGCAGATGGAATTCGACGACTGGCTCCAACCGGGCCAGTCTCAGCCTCTCAAGGAGTTGGAAGGAAACACACGGTAGTGATATTGGGCGGTAGTTCTTGGGGTTGTCGACAGGCTTGTTGGTTTAGGGAGTGCGATGATGGTAGCCCTCCTCCAGATCTTGGGTAAGGACTGGTTGGTAAGGCAACATGTGTAGAACTCCTGGAGCCATTCAAGACATCGTGGGCCGCAGTGCATCAGGAACTCCGCTGGTATAATTATCATGGCATGCCCCTGGGCCTTTCCACTTTTAGTTGACTGATAGCAGAGGTGAGCTCATCTAGTGAGAAGGGTCTTGAAAGTGATCCGTCCACGCCAGGTGATCTCCTTTTAACAGAGTGAGTGTGATCCTTATCAATATCCTTGAAACGGCCATTTGCGAGGAATTGCTCAGCAATTGAGTTGGCAGACACAGGACATTTCGATGGTTTGGAACTCTGCTGATGCGGCGGTTTATAGTCTTCCAGGCCTTCCTGCTAGAATGAGTGAAAATCCCTGGACCGTCTCCTCCAAGCGCTCACGACGTTTCCTGTCCAAGCAGTTTGCCACATCTGAAGCCTTGGATGCCGCTTCTTCATCGGGTTCAGAATTCAATCAGGTCTCAAAACTGGTGGTTGACCCGTCTGCCGTGCGAAAGTTCCACCCCCCCTTTTTATGGATGTGGTAAGGGCTTAGCAAGGCTGTCCTGAGCGATCAGTGATGGTCTATCCTGAGACTTCGGAAAGCGGTCGAGAACAGTACGGAGAACAGAAATGGCATCCATATTTACAAATGCAAAGTCAGGATTTGAGATTGTGTGCCACCTTCCAGAGTAGAAACTGTCTAGTTGCTTGGGGTCGTACAAGATTTGGAAGCCCAGTCCTCTAGGGTGGATCCGTCAGGGTTGGTATTCCTGTAGACCCAAGTAATGTTAATTATGATTGTTGAAGTCACCAGCGTTTATGCAAGGTGCACCATAAGTAGGTAGAAAATCTGCTTGAAGCCAGGGGTTGGCTTGTAGACATTGGTGACGTGGACAACTACAATTTGGGTCGTTGCCCATTGCCGGAATCTGCAGGTGAGGTTGCAATAATGTTTCCATTGAGCTTTATTTCTGACATGACAAAGGTGGCAATCCCATGGGCAGCGCTCTCGGTGTGTGCAGCTAGAGTATAGCCACAAATTTTCAGGATGAAACTGTCAGTTGCGTGTGTCTCTTGGAGGAGAATCGCAGTGACTTTGTGCGTTTTGTGTGTTGATGTTCAATGATGTTGATCTTTGCCCTGTTGGGTCCTTCCTATTCATGCAGATGAAACAAAGAGATGACATCCAATGATGCCTGCCCTGATAGGGCACGTGTTCCAGACTCAGACTGACATTTGGTTGTGTCCTCTGACGGGGCATGATGAGAGTACAGTGAGTTAAAAAGACAACAGGGATGTTAGCGTATCCTCAGATCGCCTGATCGAAATCAGTTTCCGGGGTTCATCACGAGGAGGTTGATAATCTTGAACCCCAGTAGTTGCTCTTATAGACCATTTCTTGTTGATCGAAAAGAAATGATGCAGTAGATGATCTTAAAGACCATTTCTTGTTGATCGTTCGAACTGCAAGTGCATTGATAGAAGGGCGGGCACCAACCCTGAACTGGTGGAGCCCAAGGGCCCGTTTTAGTGCCCTGGTGTGTGCCAGAGGAAGCGACCCCTGCCGGTCCGGGGTGGATCCCCCGGAAGTTTTGAATTGTGAGCTCACTCAGACCCTTTCAAGTTGGCACTTTTTTGAGGTAAAAACCAGTTCAAAAGCTTTCAAAGAAAGACTGGTCTCTAACTTTGCACACTGAGCCGTGCAGTACATTTACTGGCCGAAGGGGAACTACACATAGCCCGAGCGCTCAGATGTTTTTTAAAATGGTGGGGTGTAGGAGCAGAGCCCCTCCGAGTCCGGGGGCGGAACCTGTTGGAGTTGAGTTATTCAGGACCTTCTGTTATTACCCTCAAAATGTTTGATTAATATTATTTTCTCAATTTTATTTTGAAAAGAGTTTCTCACGGGAAATGTACTTTGTTACTGTAAAAGAGAGCAAAGGGGAATACCCCTAGTTTGTTTTTGCTAAGACACCTGTTTATATTGCACAATAAGGGAAGTGGGGAATTCCCAAGAATGCTAAACTTAGTACCTGACTCACTTGTTTATGCTTTGGAGATCAAAACAGAACATTGCCGAATCTAGGGAAATCCCGCCCATAAAGTTATATATATATGGAAAGTGATGTGATTCAGGTTATGTTTATGCATGAGGCTGTGGTAATGTCTATTTTAGACTGGGATCTTTGGCAAGTCAGTAGATATTTGATATTGAGCTAAGTCTCGATGTCAGCATTGCAATCAGCTATGCAGTAAGGTTATAGCTAGTTTTATGGAGAGCAATAAATGGTAGAGTGTGCTCCACACATTGCCGGGATTTATAATTCCATGTGAGCAAGTTTGCTTTAATTATCTAACTGTCGTCTTTGAAGCCGAAAGTTCTGGAATCAAGTAGGATTCCAATTGTGGACAGATAGAAAGCGTGGTGCTTATCCTGACTAATATCTTGGATTTATTATCGTCGAGGGACTTATTTAAACCTTGTCGTCTTGAACTGCTGGACAAGATTACCTTCATGACTGAGAAGATACCCTTGGAATATATTACCTAGTATTTTGTATGAACTTGTGCGCTGTCATTTTGGAGTCTTCGCTGAGAGGACATAATCATCGTTGAACCGCAGCCTCTTTTTGAACATTAAGTATCAGTTATAATGTTTGTATTGTGTAAATGGATTTGATGTAAGGTTTTGGACATAACCAAATTCTTGAACCATTACAATCATAAAATCTGTTCTATTATATAAAATTCAGATCACTTGTGCACAGGCTCTTATTTGTGTTTGAAGGTATTTCTGACCTTATGCGTCCACGAGACGGTCATAACCGAATTGGGGGCTCGTGTCTTCGTGAATTGAATTTGAGATAAATGTTGGACCTTATTGTTCAGAATTTACAACCTTAAAAGTTTGGTGATAATCTTTGTAAAACATTGTGCACATTTTGAGGGCATACAGAATTTTTGTGTGTAGTACCATGTACTACTTTGTATTTTTGGGGGGGGTCAAGTCACAATATTATATTGTGTTAGAGTCCAATCACAATGGAGTTTGATCCAGAAGGTGTTCATGAGGGCAAATAACTGGGAGAAGTTTGATGAGCTGTGAAAGCCTGAAGTTAATTAAACTATCCAAACATTTAGACTTGAGGTCAAAACATCATGAGAAAGCAAAGTCATCAAAATATTTTTTGATTGAAATTGTCCAGGAATATTTTGGGATGAGTTTCATATATGGATAGGATAGAAGATGTTCTGGAACAGGGCCTGGTGATGCCGTCAAGTTAAAAGGCTTGAAAATTCAAAAGGAGAAGGAAATAGAATTGAGAAAATTAGAGATGGAACAAAAAGCAAAGGAAAATGCAATTCGCAGGAACAGAAAGAAAAGGGAATTTGGAATTAGAGAAAGAAAAATTGCAAATGCAAATGCAAAAAGATCCCACAAAGCGATGGACTTGCAATTGAGAAGGAAAAAGAATCTGAAAAGGAAATTGCAACTGATATGAAAAAAGAGCTTGAAGCTCCGTTAGAGTTGAAAAATTGAACAACAGGCTAGCTCATGAGACTCTTCCAAGCCTCTGGTTTTGATGCAACCACCAAATATTCGTCTGTTTCCCAAAATTTCCGGACAAGAGTAGACCAGTACTCTTTACACTTTGATAAAATTGCCAATATCTTGAAAATGGCCCAGGAGTCTTGGACCATTGGTTGCTATACAGTCAGTGTTCATTGGTAAAGCCGAGAAATTATATTTCGGCCATGTCTTAGAATGTAGTGATTATGAACGAGTTAAGCAGGGACAGTGCTCAAAGCATATGAATTGGTAACCAGAGGATATAGACAAAATTCAGGGTCCGTGTCATAAAAGGATGAACATACCCATGTTGAATTTGCCCGTGTAATGAACAAATGTTGATCGCTTGGCTTTTC
>JAMKCH010019120.1:0-22795 GCA_023653785.1 Ophioderma brevispina | reverse complement strand
GTCCGCTGACTTACTCGGACAGATGACATTGAACGTGCCCGCAGCGTTGTGCCGAAAACACCAGTGCACCGCTGTAGTTCTAACATTGACTATAGGCCGACGCATACAGTGTTGTGCCGAGCGATTAGTGCACCACTGAACTAATGACTTTTACATTTAAGATCGCTTAAATGTTACACAAGATGTTGTGCTGAGTTAAGAGAGCATCATCTGTTTTATTTGGCTTGACCGGACACTTTACTTTAAGCTGAAATACTACCAGCAAAACCAAATAAATCTGATTAGAAAATGTCTGTGATAAACAGATGTTGAAACCTTAATTCAAAAGAAAGAACACATTTCCCTTGCCCACAAATTCCAATACAATTACATTGTCAGAACAAATTAAAAACAACAAATCCCCTCTAAGTTAGCAAAAGGGTTAATTAAATAGACCTGTAGGCCGAACATTACGGTAAAACAGCACGCGCCTTAACAGGCGTGCGGCCGCCCCTTATTTACCGTCAAGTGAGGGTCAGCTGGGTCAAGGTCAGGGTTGCGACCGGGTAAAGGTTAGTGGTTGGGACCGATTCATGCAATAGGCCCAACATTACGGTAAAACAGCAGGCGCCTTATCAGGCGTGCGGTCGCCTTTTTTTTTTTTTTTTTTTTTTTTTTTTTTTTTTTTTTTTTTTTTTTTTTTTTTTTTTTTTTTTTTTTTTTTTTTTTTTTTTTTTTTTTTTTTTTTTTTTTTTTTTTTTTTTTAAAGTTAACCGGAACACACACCTTTGCCCGGCTAGGTAGAAAGTTTCGCTGCCGTGGCCCGGCTTGGATTCCAAGGTATAAAATTATAAAAATGCAATAATTTTTCAGGTAAGTATCAGATGGCCCAGTGGATGCCGCGACGGACCCAAGACCGCTAGGATTCCGGATTTCCAGGTTCGAGTCTCAGTCAAGGTAAGTAATGTTTTTCTTTCTTTTTGTCATACTTTTTTTGTTCTCCCCGCTTCCCTTGGGGGAGGGGAAATGCCTGAGGGTGGGGAGTTATATTTTTCGCTTCTTTTTCTTTTCCGGACTTAGAAAATTTTCAGCGGGTTGTGACATTGCCGCTGCCGTGGCCCGGCTAAGTCAAGGGTCACTTGCCCGGATCAAAGGTCAGAGGTTGTGACGGGTTAGAGGTCAGGGGTTGGGACCGAGTCATATTGTAGGCCGAACATTACGGTAAACCATGGTAAAAAGTGTGGTAGTCTTAGCCAATTCATTCCCCAAGAAATGACCTGGTAGCTTTATAATAAATTGTTGGCTACCTACCGGTTTCCGCAAAACCTATTTAGGATTGGGTGTTTTAGGTTTCATATCTAATGTTTTAGAGAGTGCGTATCATGCCTAGTTTCTGACAGCAAACTCGCAACAGTCAGTTGAGGTTAAGTACTGGGCCATCGCTATGAAGTTCCTCTAAGGATAGAAAAGTGGCCGCGACCAGATCGTATACTATAGGAGGGTAGTACATTCAGACATTTAAAAAATGAACTAAGTCCAGAGTTCAGAAAAAACCTAAATCGAGTTCAGAAAAAAAAGTCCAGACGGATCGCCCCCCCCCTGTTTTTTGTTTTTTCCTTGTCAGCGGAAAGTCTCCCCTAGATCTTTCGGAAAAGTCACCTATCCGGGCACGGCATGTTGGACTTCAGAAATGAACTAATTCAAGAGCGGAAGTCTTAACCGATTCATTCCCCCAAGAAATGACCCGGTAGCTTATAATAAATTGTTGGCTACCTACGGTTTCCTTCCGCAAAACCTATTTAGGTCCAGAGCGGACCGCTTCCTTGTTCGGCGGAAAGTCGCCCTAGATCCTTTCGTGAAAATTCACCTAGCCCGGCCACGGCATGTAGTACTTTCAAAATGAATTAAGTCCAGAGCGGACGGACCGCTTCCCTTGGTCAGCGGAAAGTCGCCCTAGAATCTTTCTGTTAAAAAGTCACCTAGCCCGGCCACGGCAGTAGACTTTAAAAATGAAACTAAGTCCAGAGCCGACCGCCTCCTTGTTTCATGCGGGAAAGTCGCCCTAGATCAATTTCGATGACAAGTCACCTAGCCCGCCACGGCAGGTCCAGAGTTCAGAAAATGAACTAATTCCAGGGCGGACCGCTTCCTTGTGTCAGCGGAAAGTCGCCCTAGATCGTTCTGTGAAGTACCTAGCCCGCCACGGCATGTAGACTTCAAAATGACTATTCCAGAGCGGACCGCTTCCTTGTTCATCGGAAAGTCGCCCTAGACCTTTCAGTGAAGTCACCTAGCCCCGCCCCGGATGTGACTTCAAAAATGAACTAAGTCCGCAGAGCGGACCTCTTCCCTTGGTCAACGGAAAGTCGCCCCAGATCCTTTCGATGAAAGTCACCTAGCCCGGACCGGCCTGTATACTCCAAAAATGAAACTAAGTCCAGAGCGGACCGCTTCCTGTTCATCCGGAAAGCGCCCTAGATCTTTCGGTGCAAAGTCCCCTAGCCGTCCACGGCATGTAGACTTCAAATGAACTAAGTCCAGAGCGGAACCGCTTCCTTGTTCAGCTGAAATCCCCTAGATCTTTCTGTGAAAATCACCTACCCGGCCCACGGCATGTAGACTCAAAAATGACTAAGTCCAGAGCGGACCGCTTCTTGTTCAGCCGAAAGTCGCCCTAGATCGTTCTGTGAAAGTCACCTAGCCCGGCCACGGCATGTCCGACTTTCATGAACTAAGTCCAGAGCGGACCGCTACCTTGTTCAGGCCCGAAAGTCGCCCAGATCTTTTGGTGAAAATTCACCTAGCCGGCCACGGCATGTAACTTAAATGAACTAAGTCCGAGCGGACCGCTTCCTTGTTCAGCGGCATGTCGCCCTAGATCTTTCTTGTGAAAGTCACCTACCCGGCCCACGGCATGTACTTTCAAAAATGAACTAAGGTCCAGAGCGGACCGTTTCCTTCCTTGTTCACGGAAAGTCGCCCTATCGCTCTTTCAATGAAAAGGCACCTTGCCGGTCCACGGCATGTAGACTTTCAAAAATGAACTAAGCAAAGCGTACTGCTTCCTTCCTTCATCGAATGTCGCCCTAGATCTTTCGTGAAAAGTCCCTAGCCCGGCACGGCATTAGACTTTTCAAAATAATCTAAGTCCAGAGCGGACCGTTCCTTGGTCTTCACCGGGAAGGCCGATGGACTTAAGAGGAGCTGATCTCGCTGCATGCTAGTTCAAAAAACGACTAAGTAAAAAAAATTACTAGTCATGGTAGGGGGCGCCCAACTCGAAATCTCAATCGTCAGGTTCAATCAACGTGGAAAATTTCCTAGTCGGAGTTTATGTACGTAAGGGATATAAAGCCTTACAACCATGCAAAATATCGATTTGAAAAATCTTGAGGGCGCACTATTTTTCCAAATGTGCCAGTGTCTCTTCAAAGTAATTGCAATGAATTATACCCCTTGCGGGACCTGTGCTCAATCATGAAAAACATACACAGTTAAAATAGCCATTTTAAAATGACACTTTTGCTACTTCAATAAAAATCCACCCTTGGGCGACCGAAAAAGAAAACCATGTTTTACGGACGAGCGGACTTTTCGAGTAGGGTCCGGTCGGGCGAATATTTTCTTTATTTAATTTTTTGTTTTCCTTTTCTGGCGCTCAAATTGGCACTAATATCTCAAAATCGGAAATCAAGAGACAAAAATTAACATTTTTACAAACCATTTTCTATCAAAAAATTTCCCAATTGATAATTTGGCTACAAACAGGTCTGATTTACAATGATTTGGAAAAACTAAAAAAAATCTTCAAACTTAAAAATTTAGGGTCGCCTGGAAAAGCCCGTAAAACAGGGTTTTTTATTTTCGTCGCCTTAGGGTTATTTTGCTGATATGTTTAGGTTAATTTTTCCTATTGTATCATTGAACCAGTCACAATCGTCACAACTGAATTTGTACCCTTAGCAGGACTAGAACTTGATTATTGTGAATTTGATACCCACATAGCGGTAGTCCCGCATTTGCTGCTAGTTCCTCTTTTTTCGAAACGAGCATGGGTTCCCGACCAATATCCAAGAACCCCCCCGGGTGTGTTGATATGTTTGAGCACTGACCTCGACGCATGGATAGCGGGTCAGAGTCGCCTATTGAAACATCAGGAAGTTGGTTTTTGACCCATACAATATGGCGGGAAACAATGCATACACCTTGTCCAACAATAGAACATCTGTGTGAAATATGTGCACCAGCAGGTGTATGCATTGTTACCGTCATATTGTACGGATCAAAAAAACAACTTCCTGTTGTTTCACTCGGCGACCATTCAACTGTGCGGCAGCCCGCTATCCATGTGTAGAGTTCAGTGTATTTGAGTATTTACTTCCCAGCATTCGATCAGCGCGTGCTGGTTCGCTGATTCCCGATAACCCGGAATCTTTATCGCAATGAAGAAACAACCACGAACTGAGAATTTTCTCGAGCAAGAAAGTCTGAATAGGATTAACCTCGGAAGGGCCACTTGAGACAAGTGGGTCGTTGTGGATCCTTCTTATCTCTTTCTTCCATGATCGAACAATTACGAGATGCTACATGATGAATAGTTTAATTTATAGCATGAACACACACACAAAAAAAAAAAAAAACAAAAAAAAAAAAAACAGGAAAATAAGGTGAGATTGCTTGCTGATCTGAAGGGCCGTGCGATAGTGATATACACCCAAAAAGTAACTCTCCACCCCGAAATTTTATTTCAAGTATTGTCTATCAAGTTCAAACAAATATATCGTAATTAAATACGAGGAAGAAACACACATCGCGTGCTGGAACAATTATAACATAACATGCACAGGCACACACACATCTGAGAAAAAATCTCGGACGCATGCGGCTGTATGGGGACTCGAACACCGTAGCTCTCCCTTTCTTGTAGATCTACAGGGTGAGTCAGAAAAAAGTACAACCAAATGAGGGATTTTTTTTATGAAGAAACCTTAACGGAATTTACCAGATTAATTCATGTGTTAATCTGTTTAATCAGCTTTCATAATAATTTTAAATATTTAAAATCGATCAAGCCATTCAAAGGCTACAGTTATTTTTGTAAAGGTATCCATTTTCTGCCCCGAACAAATTGCACACTGACTGTGCACATGAGACTCATTACTACGCAGCGTAAGGGCTTCAAAATAAATTAACAGATTGATTTCTTTGGCACCGTATTCAAATGCTACGAAGGACATGTGTTGAATAAATGTAGAATACTTAAGATTAAATGAAATTAACAGGATATGTTTAAAATGGAACATTTTAATTCTTTATCTGTTTTCCAGCCCGATATACACGTATTTTGGAAGTTTTACTACGTGGAAATCAAGCAAGTTGAAAAGAATGCTGCAAATTGTTGCTTAAAGTCCCAACATTGCTATCATTATACATATATTATTTTGATATCTGATTTCATTTTACAGTTTTACCAAACCGAATGTTTGGTAACCAGACATTTTCATTTGGGGAGGGGGGAGCAGGCGATGGGAACCATTTAAGTTTTGGGTTATCACTGAAACACATTTTGCTAACGTGAACACGGTAACCTGTCAATACTATCAATTACTTTTCCTGATCTCTATTGGGGCCAGGAGGGGGCAAAGATTTTGACTGCAGATCCCAACCTTACCCCCCCCCCCCGCCCTCACCCACACACAGGTTACGTCACTGGTGTTTCTCTGACATTTATTCCAAATGCACGAATGGAGGATATGCTGCAAATCCCAAAGCTGAACGTAAAACCAAGAGTACTCTTTGGGGTTACTCTAGCGTGTAACTTGTTCGGTCTTTCACATCGGGTACTTTCACTTCCGCAACTGTAACTTTTGAACGCGTTAATCAATTTTAATGCCGTAATTTTTATATGAGAGCTAACAAAACAGAGAATGTATTATAAGAAGAAAATATATGAATAGTACAGAAGATTTTCCATGAAAACTCGCTCAATTTGGTTGTACTTTTTTGACTCGCCCTGTACAATGGAGACCCTCTCAGGGTCTGTGGTATAAACGACTGGTAATGAAGCCTACAATCTCTCTGAGTCAACCAAATCCACGAGGTATTTTGAATTTTGTTAAATCAGTGGACAAGCTGGTTCGTATGAGGGCGTATGGGCGGCCATGGGGTTAAAAATGTGGCTGTGCAGTATTAAAAGGACCGATGCCCAAGGGTGCATTGATGGCCCAGCCTGATTTTTTTAAGGATTTTATTTTTTTTATTTGTTTTGTATATACATTGAATGCATCCTGTTGGGGAATGCAATTCCAAATAAATAAGTTTAATTTTATGTTAATTGACCTATTGTGCCCTGAATCGGAGGACAGAGCCGAGACTGGGGGACAGTCTACCTTTCTTAGCGAGTGCTCTACCGCTGAGCTATACAGACCGTCCCTGATATACAGAGATTCGATATGATACTCATGGATAAGCGGTCGGGGTAAACAACACAACAGTGTGCGAGATCGGAGTCGTTACTTACCCGCAAGCTTAACAATGTATACACTTCTAGAGCTAGGTTATCTATTGTTGTAGGCGTGCATTATTTTTCACGAATCCTTGGTGGTGCAAGGTATCTTGATAACATGCACGCGAAAACAAAATATTTAGATAACATGCACGCGAGAACAAAAGATTTTAGATAACACGCACGCCAAAACAAAAGATTTAGATATCAAGCACGCGAGAACAAAAGATTCTCTCCACTGCTGTATTCCTTGCAAAAACTAGAAACACAGAGCGATATATTGCATGTATATGCATACAGATGTATGCGTACGCATGCAATAACTTTTCCCCCTGGTGAAAGCACTTGAACAATTCACTTGCCAAAGTATTTGAAAATACCAAAGCCAGAATGTCCATTACCATAACCTCCCAGGTCATGTGGCTTTACCAAAGGGAAAAGAACACCTGTAACTTTATTGACAAGCCTATAGATGACAACAGGAATATAATTCTCAAACGGAAATTAATATTGTATATTAAATCTATGGTGTTAGTACCATTTAAGAACTGTTATGTGATTTAATATGAGATATTGATAAATATTCAATAATTCATTTTTTTTGGATAATGAGAAATGAAATTGGAAAGATGGAGTTCTGAATATGAAGTAAAACTGTGTATTATTAATACTAGTCTTGTAACTGCATCGTTATTTTTTTTTTATCGGGTCAATCGTATAGATGGCAAGAGGAATAAAATTTCTATGGTGTCAAAAACCTTCAGGGTTATGATAACGTCAATATTGCGTATTCCAATGATGTTACAAATATGCTAAATAATAAGTGTAACGTTAACTTAGCGAGAACATCCTGACGTTTAACAACAATGTGCGCAAAATAAAACATTCGATGCGAGATGCAAGTGTCTCGTGATGGCATTGAATACATTTTACAATTTTGCGTATTTTACTTCCACCGCGATGCGGGGATTCCATTGCCTTTCCCTGTTTTTTTAACCGCGGAGGAGCACTTTGACGTAGATCTGTCCTCAGATATTCGGGAAAAATAAATTGGTAGAAAAAGTGTTATTGTTCTAAGCTTAAACCAAGTTATTGATTTGCATAATAAAGCTTCTGTTAAAGCTTCTGATACAATGTAAAACAATCAAACGGTGGAGCTACTCCACGCGGATGATACTGGTAGAGATATATAGAATAGGATGCGCATTCACACAATGACGGCCATAGGACTATTTTAACAAGAATCAAGCATTATACAATATGTTTTTTTTTTTCTGATATAGGACGTTCAGAATTTTAAATTTGATGGGGGGGGGGGGGCCGGTGCACGAGACCCATTCTCAACACTCAACTTAATTAGAGAAAAAAACAACTGAAGCTTGTCATTTATTATTTGATTAGCACACGGGAAAGCAATGATACGAAAAACCTTCTTTAAAAAAAAAATACCGTATGTGCAGTGCAGAGATGCCACTCAGTACAGCTCAAATACCCTGAAACTTTTGAAAAACCTGAAAGAGCACGAAATTGGCCTAAAAAGCCTGAAAAACGGGGCTGAAAGAAATAAAAATAGCGTAAATTTGGACAAACAAAAAAACCCGAATTCAGAGGTTTCCCTGAAAGGGCATATACTGAGTGTGTATGGCAAGTAGTGGCAGAGAGGAACTCTCGGGGGCGGGCCAATTCCGAAATCCCGAAATCTCTGGCCCAACTGGAGGGTTTGGTGAGATATTGGAGTTGGACGGGTACTCATGTCGTTTAAAAACAAGAGCTGTCACCGCTCGTGTGGATTCGTGCAAACCTACGGTTTCGTGGGATGACCGTACAGGCTCCTACCGACCCTTGATATAAAGGGCTATCGGTGAGAGATTTCTTGCAAAAAAAACGGGGTCTTCAGGTGCAGAGGAGAATAAAATGGGGGCATTCAGCGTGGAAGAGAAAAACGGGGAATTTTGATGGCTATAGAATAATCCTAACTGATGAATAATAAATCCCCTTCTTTTTTTGTTACACACAAAATACAGGGTGGACCCAAAACAATAAGGTTTTGGGCAAAAAAGGGGGTCATTCAGTGTCAGATCCCTAAAATCTGGGGCTTTTACGGCATTTGGTGTGAGGACTTTAAAAAGGGGGTCATTGGGTGACAGATTGGTAAAAAAGGGGGTCTATCGACAGGAGCATGACGCGTGCTAATCATGGTGAGTGCCCCCCCCCCGGGTTGTGACCAGTGGTACTTTGCAGCCCGTTTTGGGATGACCCTGAAGGGAATGACTAATTGGTTAACTGATGCAATGGCCTTTTAAAGGCTGACTCAGAGATTTCCCGATGAGGGCGCACTCAATTTTCAAACAAAATCGTGTTTTTTGCATATTCATAATGCTTGTCCATATACTAGTCACTGTGTGAAATAGCTAAGCTCAACGCGAAGTCCTTCATATAGAAAATCACGACTTTGTTAAAAAAGGCCGGATCCGGAAATGTTGTAATACACATATCCTATGGCACTGTTATACTGTACATAAATGTTTACTGCACGAAAACGGAAAATCCGATTCATCTCTAACTTTGGAATTAAGCATTTTAGGTGACTATCTTTAGTTCTAGATGACTATTTTAAATGAATACACACAAAAAATAGATTTCCAAAATCTCTGAGTCAGCCTTTAAAAATAAATTAAAGAATGATCCTTTAATTTTGTAATGATGGAATGGTCTAGTAATAGTATTTGGTAAATGAATATATGCCTGTAAGTTTAACGCGCTGAAATCGTAGCGCCTCGCGATGTGCAGTGATCGGAGTTTTTGGTTTTGCGCACTCTGTTTTCCCCGCGATACGGGGGTTCCCTGGGCTTTCCCTGCTTGGTTTTCACTACGGTGAAGCGGTGAAGCCCTGTGCATGTGGACGTAGGTCCTCTCCCGGCCATTTACACCGCTAATTGTATTTTTCGTATTTTTTTTAAATGATTTTTTTACCTCTTTCTCGCAAGTCCTGGTCTCATCATGACGATTTCTGTGTACGTGTAGAGCTGGACCTCCCTCGAAGTATATGAGTAATGAAACAATAGTTGAATTTCCCACTGGCATAAATGAGAATTGTACAAAGTCAATTGAAATTCCCGTGCATGCGTGCAGTCGAATCATGCAGTCGAGTCGACCAATGTCTCCTCTTCTCCTGCGTTGAATTTTGCCAATATAGCGATAAATGTTGGTTGACTAGTTTCCTTGATCTCTGTAGGTTGGTAATTATAAATGCCGGCTTCGTAAGTGTGCAAGAAATATCAAAATTCGGATGTTTTTTACATGGCGATTGCCATCAATTCCCGGGATCAATTCTCACCGCTTTGGGAGCAGCCAGTTGCGTTTATAAGACACGCCCAGGAGGGTGACACTGTGCACAAAATGCCAAAGACGATTCACATGCGTACTATGCGCCAACATTTTCGATAAGTCACCTAATTATTTTTGCAGTATGAGGTACCCGGGAATGACGTAGCGGTACAGCGCCACGCACGACTGGTGATCCGTAAGTCACATATTTCATGCAGCATGCTTCCACTTCGTTGATCGAGTGTCCTATTATTTAGGATCCCGACACGGCTCTTCCATTGATTTACGTTACACCCTCTTATATGCTAACCGATGAAATTGCATGCGGTATAAGCGCTCTCAGGGGGAGTAACAGTGAATACTGAATCAGACTGGAAAACAGCCATATTTGGTAAAGAACACACCATATATGGATTATGGAGGTATTTTGGCGAATTTCTCACTCAATTATGGTAATTGAACATGTTTTTAATGAATCACTATTGGGATTCCAGTTAAGTGTTTTCTCGATGAGCCAACATTGAGGATAACAAGGCGGTAAATACTTAAACTAGCGAAAATGTGTCTACCAACCGGCCAGGGAAAATTCTATTGCCGTTAAGGGTATCAAATTCAGTTGTGCTTGTGACTGCAATTGTTCGACGATACAAATAGGAAACTTTAACCAAAACATATAAGCAAAATAACCCTTAACCTTTTATCAAGGCTTTGATTATTTATTCAATTTGTGTGAGTCCGCCCCTCTCTGGACCGCTCAAAGCTGAGTCGTCGCTCCGCTCGGCCTCACGCCTTCGGCGCGCACGCGGTTGGTGGATAAAAATGCGAGGCGTCTTGACAAAGACTAAATAACCCTGAGTGTGTAATTCTTCTTGCAGTAACACAAGTGTCAATTTTCTTGTATATTGGCTATTACGCATTGGGAACAGGTCCCGAAAGGGGTATATAATTTCACTGCAAATGGTCCCGTTAGGGGTATATTTTCACTGAAAACTAGTATAATTTCACCAAAAACTGGTCCCGTTAGGGGTATATTTTAACGGTAAATTGGTCCCGTTAGGGGTTATTTTCAGAACCCCTGGAACGAGCATGGGTACCCAACAAATCCTTGAGCAACCCCGGGAGTGAGATATAATTCGCCCGTACAATTCCTATTTTGATACATGGTGTTTTCATTTATGATGATAACATTTTTGAAAAAAAAAAATCTTTTTAGAAATATTTGTTACAAAAATATACATTTTGACTATTTTACTAAAAAAAGTACAATTACAAAACTGTCAATATATTTTTCATAAAATACTAATCTTCTATAGAAATGTTCGTTTTCACATGTTTTAATATGCCTGGACAGTGTTGGTTGAAACACAGAAAATTTTGAAAACTTTATAGATAGGGTTTGGGGTGAAGGCCATTCTATCAAGATGAAAAACTTATAGACTTAAATCGGGCCATCCCCCTTTAAATAGATTGAAATAAAAAACAAGTAAATTCTGGATATGTTATGACATTTTCAATGTGGCTCAGGTTCGCACGCACTATGCAGCTCGATGGGAAACATGCGCGACATGACTTTGACGCGTCACCGATAGCTAACGATGTTACTAGCACCCTTCATTTTTTTCATTATTTATATTTTTATGTTTGAGATTGAACAAAATACATTACACGCCTACCCCAAAAAATAATAAATAAATAAATTAAAAAGAAAGGAAAAAAACTGGGGGAGTTCCTTGGACCACCTTCTATTAGGTCAGGCGATGGCGGACAGGGGCCCTCATTCCTTATCACCCAAATTGAATCATAATTAGAAAACAGCAAGACACACTAAAGTCGGTCTCAAGCCGGGCTCATCGGGGAAAATGGTTTGGGGTCCACTTTGGAATGAAAAGTGTGATTCTGACCGATTTTTCCCGTCTGAACGCTTATGAACGCGATTGTTGATAAAATGTTGCCCAACCAAAGTGCTTTTCCGTGGGGTTCCACTACCAAAATGGGTTTTTTTTACAAAAAGGTTAGGGTAACTATTCAGTGAGATTTAAAGGTTTTATTGTACCATTTTTAAGGCATGAAAAACGTAATTGCGTATTCAAACACACCTCAAAAAAATCATAAAGGTTTTCAGGGCTCGGGTGGTCGGTACACTAAAAGAAGGGTCGTTTTTATCATCCAAAAATTGTTATTTATCCTATTTCAGTAATTGAAAGGTCAAATTAGGCATTTCAGGGCATGAAAAATGCAAATGGACCAAAAAATAAAAAACACCAATATAGAACACCCAAATTCCTTTTCCAGGTACCACTACAATAATAGGGTGGGCATTTTAATTGAAATTTAAGATTTTACCAAAAGGTGAGGAATATCCTATTTTAGTGATTGTAAAGGTCAAATTATATATTTCAGGTATACAAAATGCAAACTAAGTATTTTAAAAACACCTTAAAATAATCTTATGTGTTGTTCCGGGGGTGCCACTACCAAAAGGGTCGGTCTTTACAGAAAAATGCTAGGAATATCATAATTTCAGTCATGTAAAGGTATCATACTACATTCTTAGACCAGGAGAACTGCAACTAGACAAACAAAACAAACACAAAAATACAACCCAAAGTGCTTTCCGGGGGTACCACTACAAAATGTGGGTAGGGCATTCCACTGAAAGGACTAAGAAAGAACGTTGACTTAACATGATTTAACTGCCCCAATTTATACAGGTATGAAAAATCAAGTGGTCTAAACAAATAATACTTTTTAAGTGTCATCAGAATTCAGGGGAGTTGGGTTAACAGTATCGAGAGTACATGACTACAACGGAAACTAGCTTTGTTTGGTGTCTAGTTATCATTTTCGGCGATGCCGTAATTTTTTAACAAAGTTCCAGAATGTAAAGTTAAAGTTGCTTATGAGAATTATGCTGAAGGCTATGAATGTGCCTCATTTCAATTATCTCTGGGTATATTTAGGTTTTGGCCCCTTTTGTGATTATCAGAGGCCCATTCAGAGTAAAAAGATGACCAAAATACTCTCTTTCCTCCCCAGGAACCGCCCTCCTATACCAGAAATCAGTTTGTTGTAGGATATAGGAATATAAAGGGGATGGATTGAACAATTTAGACATCATTCCTAACATGCTGATTTTTAATTAACAAAATTATTTTAACATAAATAATAATATTCAAAATCAGTTTAATTTGCATAATGGTAATTAATGCATGCTACATCTATACCATTAGTTAAATTAGTTTCAGAGGAACACTTATATTATGTGCAAACCCACCTCAATATTTAGATATAGCTTGCCAAGCTCAAAAAATAGATTTTGCTCATAACTTGTTGAAGTGGAAGGGCTTTGGGAGGAATGCCTGAAGAAAGCACTTTGTTTTATTCAAATGAGGCTCGTTGCCATAGCAACGGCCCCACTTTGTGTTTTGGGCAATTTTAAGCTATTTTGGGGCTGAAAAAAACGTGGAAAATTTGCCTTTTTAGAAGGTGCATTGCATGGGACAGTTCAAACTAGTTAAAATTAGTTTCAGAATCCCAATCCCCCAATCTTTGTTCTGTTCACAGGAAAAAGACGTTCGCAAAACCATTCTTTTGACTATGAATTTGGACATGGCAACACTGTAAGTTTTAAAACTTGGAAAAAAATTGACGTTTGTGGCCTATGTTTGCAAAGAGAAAAACTCCACTTGCGCGCTGTCTAGGAATATTGACTTTTCTGGTTGTGAGTAAAATAGACCTTGCCCCAAAAAATATTTGATTAGAACAGCTTGGGGAAATAAATCTATCATAGGCGGGTGTTGCCAGAAAAAGAGGCATTTTGTGAATGAAAATGCCAATTTCTCTTATAGTGAAATTTGTGGGACTTTAATTGGTGTAAAATGTTGTGTGAAGTTGCATGTCGGGTTCATGTTTGCTTAATTGTCACAATCATTATGAATGTTTTTGATGAGATAATATCAGTTTAGAGGCTTGGCGGCTGAGACATTGTTGCCAGAGCTCAGTATTGTGGTACTTTTGTACACGTCATTAACTATAATCAGTACATTAAACCTGTCGTTTCAATTGCATCCGTCCGATCATGTTCCTTTCGTAATCTTTCTGAATATTTTAGAAGCAATCAAATTGTTTGGGGTGATATTGGATAGTGTTGCCAGATTCCAAATCTGTTATAAATTTCCAGGGGGTCGGCATACAACAAACAGAAACCAGGACGGGCTATCAATTCCGGTTGTTAACCCCGCTGCGAGGTCTTATTCAAGGAACTGCTGAACGGTTTAAGATAGAGGGCGCTCTTACGCATATTGAACGGTCACACCCAGACTTGGACTAAAGGCTAGGGCTGGTCACGAATATTAATTAAATGACCGTTATGGAAATTACATTTTGGTTCAAGCGCAGATTTGTAATGAAACTGAGACAGAGACTGACAAAGGAAATGCACGTAGAAGAAGTTCCCAAATTTACCATTTGGAACTTCAAATGCCCCAAATCGAGCAAGTCATGTCCTACCCCCCCCCCCCAGTATAATTTGTAACATTATATGTTATATGTGTAACGTTTGAATCACTATTAGAAAAAAAAGATACTGGCGCAGATCTTGTGGGGAAGCATTAGTAGGGTCAAATATGGACGTCCTGTGACCATTTTGCAGGTGGGAACTAGTTTTGAGAGTGGTTCTAGGGGCTTTGAGGATGCTGATACTGACCTCTACACATGGATAGCGGGTCAGAGTCGCCGATTGAAACATCTGGAAGTTGGTTTTTGGACCCCCTACAATATGGGGGAAAAAATGCATACACTGTCCACAAAGAACATATGTGTGGGAAATGTGCACCAGCAGGTGTGCCTTGTTTCCGCCATATTGTATGGGTCAAAAACAACTTCCGGTTGTTTCAATCGGCGACCATTCAATGTGCGGCAGCCAGCTATCCATGTGTAGAGGTCAAGTGTCCAACTCACCAATGGGGGAACTTCACTCGAGGGCGATTTTCCCCAAATGGCTGGCCAAATGACCTAAAAGACCACCTGGGGTCAAACATATCGACATAAAATCATAAATGGTCAGGATGAATACACAAAAGTACAAATCAGGTGATTAGTGTAAGTCAAACAAACTTGATTTATTCATAAAAAGTCACCAAAATATTTTAAAACACCGGCAAAACGTTTACAGCTGCTACATTGAAAGTTCCATTAAAGGTGTAAATGTTTTTAAATTTAAAACCTACATGTAGTAGCGGACTTGTCCTCTGATCAAAAAATCCATAGAAACCCCTCCGGAGATATTTGAGATTTATTGTTCAATTTACACACATTTTTCTCTGACGGATTGAAACGTTAGTATCTCACGCCAGTATCAGTTAGTCTTACTTAATTTTGCAGTCTGATGCACACAGATACACGTGGGACAATAATTTCTGGGCTGCCGAGGGTTCTATGGATGTTTTTGCATCAGAGGATCCATTACTATGTTTTGGTTTGAATATGTATCATACTCGGGGTTAAACCTATCAAAACCTAGAAAATTGAGGCGTTTTGATTGGGTTATTCAGTGCTCGCAGACACTGAAAATGTGAACACACAATCTGTACGGTCGCATCCATTTTTTCCTGCAATGCCTTTCGATATTTTTCCGTCTTGAGATTTTGATGAAACACTGGTTGCAATTTACGTCAAAATATTCCCATTAATGTTTCTTTAGATTTTTTAAAGGATAGAGTAACACATAATAAGTGCGATTCGACTCAAAATCATTTGAAGGTATTAACTACAGGCATGAAACATCAAGCTGAAGCGTTAAGCCCCAAAAGCATTATTTGGCCATTTTGACCCCAAAATATTGAAAACAGTGCCCTACTAGTGGACCATTTTTAAGATTTTAAATTTGAACTGGGAATCTACAGTACTTTCTTCACATTATCACAGTTGGACAAAAACGTGTTTTAAACCAGCTTCAAAAAATGTAATTTATAGGATTTTAATGCTTTTGGCGGCCATTTAAAAAGGGCCCTCTAGTATCATTACCATAACACTTTTTTAGTAAAGAAGGCAAAGGCACCACTTCAAAATAAAAAAAAATGCAACATTTATTATTTAAAACATTTTAACACCTTCTTAAACGGAACTTTCTATCTAAGCATCTGTGAACTTTGGAGGTATTTTAAAATATTTTGATAGTGCCTCTATTGGTGAATTTCTATGATAAATCAAGTTTGTTTGACTTAAACTAATTACTGATTTGTAATGTTGGTATTTCCTTTAGATCTTCTACAGTTGACCATTTATGCTTTTATGGCGATTATGTTTGATCCCAGGTGGTCATTTTAGGTAATTTGGGCGGCATTTTGAAATTCGCCCTCAAGTGAGGGTGGCCCACCTTTGGTGAGTTGGACTCGGGCTCTTCTTTAAGTGATCAGCATCCTCAAAAGAGCCCTCCCTAGAACCGCCTTAAAAGTAGTGTAGTTCCCGCAAACTGGTCACGGACCTCCAATTTGACCCTACTAATGCTTCCTACAGATCTGCCGCCCAGTATATTTTTTTCAAATATTGATGCAAGCTAGCTTGTAACACATAATAACGATATATATGTCACAAAATATAACAGATTTGGAATCTGTCAACACTATCAAATACCCCCCAAAACATATTTGATGATTCTAAACTATCAGAAACGATACAAAAGGAACATGTACGGCAAGGAAGCAAACATTAATACCATTTAATGTATGCATGATTATTAATGGAAGTGTACAAAAGTAACACAAATAGAGCATTGGCAACGCTTTGTATCAGCCTGCCGCCAAGCAACTAAATTGATATTATCTCATCAAAAACATCAGACAGATTGACCCAATTATGCAAACATGAACTGAAATGCAATTTCACACAACAAAATTTTACCAATTAAAGTCACAAATTTCACTATAAGAGAAAATTGGCATTTTTCACAAAATGCCCATTTTTTTGGCAACACCTCCGCTTGTGATATATTCCCCAAGCTGTTCATCAGATATGGTTGGGGGCAAGAAACCGGTCTGTTAGAATCACAACCAGAAAGTCAGATTATGAGACCAGCGCGCAAGGTGGAATTTTTCTTGCAAACATAGGCCCCAAAAAGCAATTTTCAATTGTTAAAACTTACAGGGTTGCCAGGTCCAAAATTCATAGTAAAAATCAGATTTGAGAAATTTTTTTTCTGTTGAACAGAACAAAAGTGGGGCGTGTGATTATGAAAACTAATATTTTGAAAATAGGTTTGATGACCCGGCACTGGGCTCCTTCTAAAAGGCAAATTTTCACTTTTTTCAGCTCCAAAATAGCTGAAAATTGCCCAAACACAAAATGGGCCGTTGCTATGTCACGAGCCCATTTGAAAAACAAAGCAATTTTGGCACTTCCTCCCAAATCCCGCCACCGCCAAGTTATGAAGCAAATCTATTTTTTGAGCTTGGCAGCTATACTAATATTTAGGTGGGGTCGCACTTATAACATGTCTTTTGTTCGAAGTCAATTTTGATAAAATTCAATCAGTTCCTATAAGAGACGAACGATACTATTCAAAGAATCCCAATAAAAAGAAAACATAATTGCATTAGAAGCAACTTAACCCTCTCTGACCAGAGGGGTGTGGTTTACCACCCCACCCCCCCCGACCCTTAGTGAACTTTGCTCCTGTTCGCTAACATGCCCAAAAGCTTTCGTAAAAAGCTTCCGGTAAATCATTTGTCTCTCCTTTCCGGTCATTTTAGCGAAAAAAATGTGAGGTAGCACCTTCACCGGGGTTAGGGTAGCCGACAAAAGTCTAATGGTAGTGGGGTGGTTGCCACCCAAGAATATTTAGTACATTTTTTGAAATATTATGCACCGTATGGCTCTAAATCTATGTTTATTGTAAAACTGTCAAATGCATCATTAGAACTGAAAACCCATGAAAATCCGATCTTCCTACCCTTTTGTCGCAAAATTGGAATTTCGCCTATTTTTTGCGGAAAATACCAATTTTTCCGATTCGTGGAACTATTACGTCATTTGACTCCATACTAGGTTGTTAGTACTTATTTTTTGGTATCAGGAAGAGAAGACGGCGTATCTATCCACCGGTATCAAAATCATAACATCGGGTGCTTTATAACGACTTCTCTAAGGGGGGGGGGGTGGACCCACCTCCCTCTTTGTAAAACCGTGTTACAAAAAAAAGGCTTGGTAGACGAGGTTAATCCACGTTGAATTGACTGAGCCCCTCCTACTCAGTTCCATGTCCTTTTCTTTCGTCCTTTCTTTCTCCTTCTTTCCCCTTCCTTCTGCTTACGAAATAATTTTCTTTCTTTTTGCTTCTATGGATTTTTCGTGTGTCCTTTATTTTTTAATTTTTTTCTTCTATAAATATTCTTTTTCTTTGTTCTATCTGTTCTTCATTCCATCGTTTCTTTCTTTTCCTTCTAATCTTTCCTTTCCTTCTCCTTTCATTACCTTTTATCTTTCCGTTGCTTTCTTTCTATTCTTTATTTTCTGTTTTTCTTTTCCTCGTTGTCCTCCTTTCACCCCTTTCCACCATTCCTCCTTCTTTACTTCGCTTACTTTCTTTCCATCTTACCGATCTTACAAGCTCCTTTCTTTCTTTTCTTTTCTGAAACTGTTTCTTGTTATTTGTGTCTGTCTTCTTTTTTGTGTTTGCATTTCAGTCTGCATTTTCCACTTTTTTCCGTCTCTTTTTGTCTTTCTCTATCTGTTATTAGTATTTGATTCGCTTTTAATCTGTATGTTTGTTTTTTCCTATGTTGTGCTTTCTGTCCTGTTTTGTCTATCTGTTTTTTTCTTTCTTTCCATCCTTCATTCTGCCTGTCTATCTTATAGCATGTCTCTTTTTTTTTTTTTAAACGTTGGGGGGGGGGGCAAATATACTTGAAACCGCATACCTCTTTCTAGGGTAAATTTTGCAGAAATGCAGAAGAGTGTAACCCATTTTATTGGTCTTTTTTTGTCAATTTTACTTTTTTATATTTTCCATATTTTTTTTATAGGCCTACAAGAAAATTGCTTCCCTTTACCATATTTGGAGCTATTTTTGTTGAAAATGGACCCATATTTATGGCTTTCTCGGGAAAAAAACCCGGCCTACCCATTCTATCTGTTTTTCTGTCTGTCTGATGTCTGGATGGTTTAATTGGCGTGAAAGGTTTTGGTTCCATTTGAACAGTTGTGAGATTGTTGTTGACTTTAATGAACTATTCTCTCAATTTTGGGACCTTTTGAGTCTCTCATTTGTATCATTTGGAATTGTTAAAATAACAAGAATGAACATATTCAAATGTTTAAATCTTTTTTGTTAATTTTATTTTAATAAATTCGTTTCCGTTCTTGTTTTTTAATTACTTCGATTATCATGTTTTGACTTGACAAAAAATATTTTCCTTCACAGAAATGCGTTATTTCTCCCCAGAAGTCTGGCTCTGTTAGTCTTGCTTAGCAATCCATTTGCCAATATCGTTGAATAGTTGAGACCTTGGCGTTTTATTGTACGATTTTGAATTACAATGCCAATTTCATTCCCTGGTTGCGCAAGTCAGAAGGGGGTATAGTGGATTTGTCGTCTATCCGTCCTCTAACAAGTTTGTGTGCCACTCATACCTCTGGTTCCTTTCAACGAAGCTTATTAGGTTCCACTATTTTTTTCTCAAAGATCAAAGTCATATTTTTTAAACTGTATTTTCATGTTTTCTTCTCCCTTTATTCTTATATAATACTATGCGAAAATCTCTTAACCTCCCCGACTACCTTTTTACGACTCCAACCAATTTGTTTACTCCCAGCCCTTGATCCAATTTCAAATGACACTTGCACTCAATGACTGTAGTTTTGTACCACTATCGGTTGGAGTTACATATCAAAAGGTCCCCGTCATTTCTTGAAATTGAATTTTCATGTTTTCTTTCTTATTCTCTGGGAATATGCGTGGAAATCTCTCTTTAATGGCGGATCGGGTCAAAAGGGGCATGTGCCCCCCCCCCCGGAAAAAAAGAAGAAAAGGGGGATAGAGAGAGGGGAGGAAAGGAAAGAACGGAATAGAAACGAAGAAAAGGCAGAAAAAAATAATGCAAGAGAAAGGAACGACGAAGGAAAGTCCAAGAAGAAAGAAAGAAACTGAAAAAAAGATGTAATAAAGATAAAAACAAGTTATTCGCATACCATTTACACGAAACCGTATTTTTTACAGTTAAATGACCTCATTCTTCTGACTCGTCATTCCACGTGATAAGTAAATAATAAAATGACAAAATTAGTACGTTTAATTTTGGTGAAAATATGTATTTTTTAAATGGTTTTATCTCAAGAACGCGCTCTGTGAACGCCGTTTTTTTTTTTCTTGAATTTGTTCATTCTATCGCTGAAACCCAAGTAGTCAATTCGGCCATGGAAAAATTGACTTGACCGGCACTTGAGCCCATGACTTTTTTTTTGGATCCCGCTAATGTTTTAGGAATCCTAAAATTGTTGATCCCCCCATCAAGCCTTAAGACAAAAAAAAACAGCATATTGCAGAGGCATGACAGAATACCCCTCATACCACGGGACAGCATTAGCAGGGATCAATATCTCCAAAATATTTAATCGTAACTTGTGAATTTAAATCTGACCGGGGAGGCTCCATCCCATCAGAGGTGTGGTGCCGCCCAGTAAAGTAAAACGCATATTTGCAGTCATGGTGAATGTGCAAGTGATGCATAGTGCATGTTTGGGGAGTGGGGGGGGGGGGGCTGAGCGGGAGATCCGTCCTATCAGAGGTGGGACCCGACCTGTAAAGGTAAATATTGGGTCACGGCGACGTGCAACTGTGCATGGTGGGTGTTTTTCGGCTAAATTTCTTCTCAAACTACATGACCCAGAAAATGATTACGAACACCAATACGACGTTTAATTACACGCTTTAATTTTTCCAAATGTAACAAAATCTGCATAATCTGGTGTGTATCCCGGCAAAGACAATGTTGGTATATTTTTATGTTTTTAAAATTATTTCCATGGAATTCCTCGTGCCTGAAAAAGTGTAATGGGCACCAAATCACTCAATTGAACATTTCGTATATGAATGTCATAAAATGCACCTTTTCAGTAGTGTCCCACCCCCTGAAAACACTTTGCGTTAATTCAAGGATGTTTTTCAAACAATGTTTTAGTTGTGCCCTTTTTTATTACTGAAAATATACTAGACCATTAAATCACTAAATAGATATCGAACTCCTTTTGGTATATCACTCTGGCACATTTGGGGGGCGTTTCATTAAAATACCCACACACAATATTGCCAGTGGAACCCCCGGAAAATGAACATTAGGTGCTTTTTGCGTGTAGTTTATTGGGTCCAGTATCATTTCCATATCAAAAATGTATATTTTACCTTTTAACTTTATTTTAAATAGGTCTTCCTTACAGTTTTTGGTAAAACGGACCGCTTTTTTAGTATCACCCCCGAAATATCTTTAATCCTTCTTTAGTGTTTTTGGAGTATTAATTATGTTTTTCATGCCTAAAAATGTACAATTAGACCTTAAATCACTGAAATAGGATATTCTTACCCCTTTTGTAAAAAAGACCCCTTTTGGTAGTGGAACCCCCCCGGAAAAGCCCTTTGGTCACATGTTATCAACAATCGGCGTTCAGAATCGTGTTCGCGGAAAAAATCGGTCTATATACAACTTTTTCCTCCAAAAGTTGACACCATTTCCCTGATTTACCTCAGCTATGAGACCGACTAAAGTCTACAAGTAGCAAACCATTGCACAACTCGAATGGGCGCTTTGATTGACCCTTTTACGACCTCTTCCTCGTCCGTTATTTATTTTTATACATAGGCCTAAATATATTTAAAAGACCTTACTAGTTAGTTGTTTCTTTCAAGATCCCTGGTTATTGCTTTATAAAATATAAAAACATTCAGGAGTTTTCGTCTAGATTTCGGGTTTACGTTATTAAACCAATGGTTGATCGACCACCGCTGTAATAGTAGGTGTGGCTTAGCGAAATTATCGTTACATCGGTGGACAAAATCACCCAAAGTTGGCACAAACACTCACCTGAGACCTATTATCAATTCTATCGGGATCCATCTCCAAATATGTACGGGAAGCCCCTCCCCGGGGGGGGGGGGGGCCCTGGGGCCGGCCGGCGGGTGGGGAGGGGGGCAAAATTGATATAACTTGGTATACCTAAATCGATGTGGTGATTTTTTGTGTCTAGTAGAGGTTTTGACAGCCAAATTGAATAAGACAACTTCAAAATCCAAATCTGGCGTGCTTTATTGCCCAGATTTCAAAATGGCGCCCAAAATTTTTTTTGGAAAAAGTGATAGAAGAACTAAGACTTCTGAACTGGCTATATTTCATTATTGATATAGGAAAAATACATCAAAACATTGCCATGCATGGATCTAGAAGACCATTGTCTATACTATTTTATATTCATCAAGTAAAAAGATGCGGCCACAAATGGCTGCCAAATGCACCGTTTCTAGGACGATTTTTTACACGCTTTCATGTTTTTCACCAAGGTTTCAGGGTTGTTGAGTGGTACTGAGTGGAATCTCGCATTCTGTAGTGAGCATAGGATTCTTTTTGCTCAGTGTTTAGTGTACAATTCAATTTTTATTATAAGTATAGCTGCAATGCTCTTTACTGGATGCCTCTATTTAGCACACAGGCAAACACGTTTGTCGAGCAGGCAAGATTGACCTGCCTACATTTGCACATGCTACCAGTTCCATGAAAGCAACCACAAGTTACTTTAGCTCTCTTCGTGATCTGGAAATTCTGGTACGATTGATAACCAAACTGACACCCACACATCTTACATCTTGGGCCCCAAGCAAAGTCTGGGAGAAGAGGATCTTCTTGCTATTGTTGGTGCGGTAGTATGGGGGCCGAGCGGTTTTCGAGCGGACCGAGCCGGTCTATCTAAGGCGCTGAAACCATCGGACAGCAGACCAGAGTA
>JAMKCH010019119.1:0-23146 GCA_023653785.1 Ophioderma brevispina | reverse complement strand
CCTGATCATTAATAACACATATCCCCGTCATTCTCTCCTTGAACATGACCGATCTACATTCTTTATGTGTGAGTGGCTCCCGAGATGAAATTCTAAGTTTGAAATGCAATTTTGAAAAGTAAATAGGTTACAATCTGGTCTTATAGACCTCTTGTCACATAGGTTGGTCTGGAATCTTAAACCGCTCGGTGTTGATCTTGACACCATCTTGTGTTTTTGGAATGATTGTCATCTTGTGAGTTTTTGGAGGTTGTGCACCGACCTGCTTTCAAGGGAGACAAAATACACTCACATATTCGGGTATTTTATTTATTGCATTAATTCTCTATCATACATTCTGCATGAGTAGAATCTTGGGTCAGATTTCAATAGCGGCAATTAAAATGCAATGGAGTAATTTATTGTTATGTGGACAAAAATAATTGCCCCTCCTGCACAACTATATTAGTAGGTAATGTGTTCAAATGGTATTTAGTAATAGTACATGCATATTATTACATGTGGTGTACACACGTGTATACAGTAGGCGTGTGGGTGGGTGGTGTATGGTGTATGTATAGTTTGGTGTGGTTGTTTTTGATTTGTTTGTATGTTTCCGCTACACATGCTATCGGCATTTGATTTTTATAAATGATCAATAGCTAGGTCAGTACTTGGGGCACGCTACTCTCTAAATTTCTTAGATTAAAATGGAGGACAAATCAGAATTTTTATCTATAAGATTTATATTTCAATGTATTTTGATTAAAAAAATGTTAATCTAAACTTGGATTTGCCACTGATCCAATAAGATTGATTCTTAACCTAAGAAATATAGAGATTATGGTACTTCGACTCATTCACCTGATGAAGGGGATTGACCGAAACATGTTGAAAAATTGTATACTTAACGGGACTATTAAACGTTTAAATATTGTGCTTAGTTTTAGATATTGATTTTTAATTTATATTATTGTGCCGGCCGAACGCATCCGCTGTTTTAGAGAGGAGAGGAGAAACTTTCACCTTTCGCCAAGTAGAGTATACATTGAAATAAAAAGAAGGCAAGAGAAGGCGAGTATATTAAAGTTACTACTGCTTTATTTACGCTATACAGTCTCTTTACCGTACACATCGTCAGGCGCATGATTTATCAAGATGAAAAAAATGCTTCATCATGAAAATAATGATAATAAAGCAAATAGCTTTGTGAAAACAGGTTACCAAAGAGCGCCCTCGATATTGTCTTGTACTTTACTATACCAACTGCGATGGATTTGAACATTTTCACCCGCTTATTAAAGACACTGAATATCTGTCACAATATACTTTGCTGAACGAGGTCCTTCACGGATAAAAAAATAAATGTATAAATATCTAAAAAATAGAATTTTATAAATGTCATTAAATATCTTACACATAGAACCAGATAACTATACACACTCAAAGTAACAACTTAACGAAAGACTGTTTCATGTTACAGTTTAGATTATTGCCGATTTTGACGGAAACACGGACTGACTAAAATTGCAAATGTACTTATTTTAACACTTAAGTGTATAAGGGGGGTCCATGTGGACCCCCATATTGTTTTTCGTGCGCCATTTTTTAATGGTAATGTTATTTGGGCCCAAATTTTATGTAATTGCCTATATATTAGTTGCGCATATTTTGGTATGAACAAAAAATCAAATCGGCTTTTAGTTTTAAGCATTTTGGTGGCGCTATTCAAAATTTGTTTTGCCCCTAAAATCGTATCTTTTTAATTTTTTTATTTCAGCAATGTAAATGTATTTATGTTCTGCTCTTATGGGCCAAATTTTATGGAAAAAGTCCTTCGGGAAAAAGGTTTTTAATTTTTTTGCGGGAGAATTGGGTGTACGTTTTAAAATTCGGTTTTGGACCGCCAATTTGAATCGGTACAACCGATTTTAATATTTTTATTCCTGTTATGTGGTCGTGTTGATATACCCAATCAACGACTAGAGATTTGGTAAAAAATTCCACCGGCAAAGTGGTTTTCAGAGTTTATACAATAACGGGAGTGTCCAAGACCTTATACACTTAAAGTGTTAAAGAGCGCAAAATAAATATTTTGTTTTCATGCATGTAGTTTCCCTTAGAATTTTAGGATTTGATGCATATTCCATGATGCAGTTGCCTTTTCTTTAAACTTTAGGAAGTAGTGCAAATTTCATGAGAAAAGAAATCCCACATGAAGTGTGTTATTTTGAGGAATTCATGGGACCCACTTGCCCCTATCTCTCTTTGGCAACAGCGAGTGGTCAGAAGACGTTTCGCACTTTCAGAGACTAACTCAGATTTATCGAGAGTGGCGCCTTAATTATTCTAACAAATTGTGTGGTTTTTTTTTGCATGAACATAATGCATGTCAACAGTCAACTAACCAATGACTGTGTGAAATAGAGTACCTCAAATCGATGTCCTTCATATATAAATGTCAAAGATTCGTATGTAAAATTTCGGATCCGGATTTTATATGTACTGTTTTTTTTTTTTTTTTTAAACTTTTAAACCAAACCAAAACAATCAGTTTCATTTCAGACTTTGGAATTGGGCATTTTTTGTGATTACCTTTAGACACACAACCAAAATAGTTCGCTATCTTAATTAATTCACTGCAAAATTATATTTTGAAATCTCTGAGTCGCTTTTAAAATTCTGTCTCTGGAGACAACCTGTTTTCTATTCAAATATGCTACCGGTGACGAAAAAAGAACGATATTTTTATCGGTGGGTGTTACATTTATCACCCCCAGGTTTGGCAACGACTAGAGTCCACACTCCCGGAAGATAATTTCGTGGTTTTCAACATGATCAATCAAGATTACATTTCTACTAGTAAAAATCATACCCTGCCTGAAGATACAACTTCAAAAAAAAAAGACCAGACGAATAACTACCTACAAGTTAATCGTCATGTTTTGTCAGTTGGCAAAATATCACTTGTAAGACTCGTCTCACAAGTGTAAAATATCAAGCGTCCTATCAATATATCTCTTCAGACAAGGCACATGAAAAGAGACATATTGCCCACACTTAGTCCCTTGATAGCTAGTCAAGTTACGCTAAGTGTACAAAATTTAATGCCTCGTAGCTAGCCGTGGCTGGCATACAGACTTTCTGCCGAATTAAGGTTTATTAGGTTCGAAACGTGCGTTTTTGTAATATTTTTTCCTTAACGCGTCCAAACGAGAGGTTTCTATAGTAACACCTGGATGATTTAAAACCACAAAGAGCTGCAAATCTTGAACATATCAGGGCGTCAAGGCCAAACAATAACCATCATGTTGTATAACATCAATCGTATTGAGTGGGAAAGGGGGTTAGGATTGGGCTTACCGTGTTTTGCGAAACGAGACGAAACGTCCATTGGATTATACGCTTTGTTCCGTTTGCAAGTTATTATGCATGCATGTTGCATGTGAATCAGCTTGTAACCAATGGGCGTTTTGTTTCGTTTCCGTTTCGCAAAATACAGTAAGCCTTAGGATTGAACTTCGGTATACGCTTTGCTCGCTTCACATTAACCCATAGTAAAAGCCCAATTTGCTAGGCAGCAAGAGGAAGATATGTTCGATGACAATTTAAACACTGCGGATTGATTCCAATTAAACTCCCATTGAAATCGTTGCCTGTGAATTTTCGGGCATTACGCATTAAGAAAAGTAGTCGATCTTGGCTACCTGTTCCATGCGCAGGAGAGTCATAAATGGTTTTGTTAGCTGTTTATAATGTACTGGTTGGACTCAAATGAAACCCCCATCTGCGATTTAAACTCCACTAATTCGCGTCGTGTTTGGAAATTCACTTTTGCGTTAATCTACTATAGAAAGATTGGACATTCACGATACAATGGCTTTGTACTAGCTAGCATGATCCACTGACGCAAGTTCAGTACAGTGGCGTAGCTAGGGTATTCTAGCTCCAGAGGGAAAGGATGCAGCATGGCGTCCTCTATTCCCCGAACAAATAATTCCACAAATACCACTAAATTGATTATAATCAAGTCATGTCGGCCTTAAATCGATCTTTACAAGGATCATTTATATGTTCAAATGCGCGTAAAGCGCACGGAAAATGTATTTTCCCGCTTTGGAAAGGGCAGAGAATTGACATAGAAGCCTAAATTGTTCGTTATAACGCCCGCTCAAGACTGTACCCGGAGCAACGTGGCCCTTGTTCGAACTCATGAGTCTCCTACCTCCAGGACTCTTAAAACAGCTAATTGACATCATCCATATCTAAACGCCTACAAATGTGTTTTTGTCTTGCATTTCGCACAAGAACGGCACGTGTTCATGACGCTATTGATATGTGTCTTTGAGCAAAAGTGTAACCGCAGTTGTCGTCAACATTGATTCTAATAGCTTTGTAGTTCTTACTGCAAGAACAAATGCTCCAATTATGACAGCAAATGTCACTTGATGGTAATCCACGGTAATGTTGTTGGTGTCAAGGATAACATCCTTGTTACAGAAGATGTTTAAAATCATACACATTAAAATGATTATAAATCATGCTATCATATCGGATCCTTGTCGACAAGCCACACCGCATCTACAATCGATAAACCAATCGTTTAGATGCCAATCACCTCTGCCAGATCACGAGTGTTATGCCACTTTTCTTGACCTTAGGTACAAGCACCTGAATTTGACTTTTTTTCCAACTGGCCCTTAGGACCCAATTTATTTTCTAAAGGTTGTCAAAGAAATTCCTGAATTGTTACTCTTGTTGCAAACCATTTAATACTGCTGATTCGACTTGGAAATGTATTTAAATGCTTAATCAGTGATTCGCCAAATCAGAAATCCAAAATTAATCATTAAAATATCTGATTTTTCATATTTGTGGAGGGTAGCGATTGTCTAAACATACTCTACATGCGATTAAATCGAAAGCGTCCCGATAAGGATAACATATGACATTTTATTTGAAGTTGGTTTACATTTTCCCTGCGGACAATTTGAGTTGCATTCAATTGGGGACTTCACACTTGTAAAGCACTGCAATTTTCCATAATAATAAAATAATGTGTTTTTTTTTCTTCACTTATTTTTTTTACTTTTAAAGTCTTTCTACAAATTGATTTTTATGTTCGTGCAGATTCAATGATAGCGTCTGATTGGACCGATAAGTCTGAACAATCCTAATCTTGAAGTTGCACTTTCTAAAATACCTTTGGTAAATGGCATGTGGAACAATATTTCAGCAGCATGCTAAATACTAGCTATAGAGGCGCGGATTATTTAGGATGAGTGTCATTTCTAGACAAGGTTGTCGGTTGCCTAGTCTCACATCTTGTTGTTTTTGTTCAACATGAACAGTGATAAATGTTTCGGCAAGTATAACAACCATGAACGCTAGACAGACATTGATCATGGCGCCATTTAAGAAGTTACAAAAAATAAACTGTCATCGTAAAAAGGCCTAGGAGAAAACCCTATGGATCATTTTGGGTTGTTTTTATCACGCTTTGCAAATTACTTCATGTCTGTTTTCAAAATAGTATTAGAACTTGCATTTCCTTGCATTCTCCATTCTCACACACACTATAAAGTGAATGTCAAGGTTATTATTTTTTTCATTGTAACAACAATTTCTAGTAAATTAATATACTATATATTACAAATATTATCACACTCTACCTCCTCACACAGCTGAGTGTGAGATCAATCCGATCCCCCCCCCCCCGTTAGCGGGGACAAAACCGGATTTAACTAACTTAACTAACTACCCTGTCATATTCTATTTCTTGTTGTTGCTGTTGTTGTTGTTTTGTTTTTGTTTGTTTGTTTGTTTTTGCATAATACATAATACTTGTCCCTATACCAATCACTATATGAAATACCTAAGCCGCCATCGATATCTTTCATATAAAAAAAAATCACAACTGTAGTAGATTCCAGATCTGTACTATTTTATACACAGCATCCTATGATACCGTTACGCTACATATACAGTTTACTACGTCAACCAAAACACCGATTCATTTCAGAGTTTGGGAAGAAGCAGTTTATTTCAAGCTGACTATAGATTTTTAATTTGTGCACATAAGTTATTTCAAAATCTCAGAGTCTGCCTTTACAAAACAGAAGGATGAAACAACATCGAACTAAGGCAAAGGCACTCGTTAGTATCACTTTTAGTACATGGGGAAATGTAATGGATGTTTTGGTTTGAAACTGGTTTTAAATCGTTCATTGGGTCATACTAAATAAGAAAATGTATATAGATTCTGTGTTTCACCTTTCAAAGTGAGACTTTTAGAGATATGATTGATGGTCTCCCATAGACCCTGTGGACCACGGCCATATTTGCCCTCTTAATTATTATCAAAACGTCATTGACAATAAGACCTTTATATTTTCGGCTTCTGTACAGTAAGACAATTTGGCACCATTTTTAGAACAAACCGATGAATCTGAAATTTTACCCCCAGTGCGACCTTTAACCCGTTTTACCTTGTAACTCTTGTACTATAACTCTCAGGTAGGGCAAACTATACCTTTCTGTAATCCTTGATAGGTACTGAACATGATGGTATACTTTAAAACACATTTTGTCCCCTTTTATATTTTGCCCCCTGTATAAACCAGTGTAAACTTTGCCCCCCTAGAATTCATCCAAGAACACATTTTTAAAAATGACACCCATGATTTTTGGAATCCTCATACAATTTTGATTTAGAAAAACCTTGGTTGCAAGATTGTATATGAAATTTTCACAAAAATACAGTTCCACATGTACTATTTAGGCTAAGGACCGATGGTTCAATTAAAGCACTAAGAAAAAATGATATGTGAATTTTTACGACACACGCAGCCTTGTCATACTGAATAATTGGTATGCCATTCATAGTTTTTCATTTGACAAAAAATTAACCCCCATTATAAATTTAATAATACCCCTTTACCTCGGCACAGTTGGTATTGTCTTGTCTTACATTTTCATTTGAAAGGTCGTTTTCTAATTTGAAACGTTCATACAATAGTAAGGAAAATTCCAAACAAATTTATGCACGCGCATTACTAGATTAATATAAACTCATTTTTATTTCTTTGTGTGCTGTTGCAAATTTACTGTGATGACATGCATATTAACTGTCAACAAAAGTAATATCAACCTTGTTTTATTAGATAATACTGTTTTTCAACGGTTTCTAGACCAGTTTTTTATGCTGATTCTGAATCCGATTGGTGCCAGACGAGAAACCTTTTGTAGGAACGCAAACAAAAAAATCAAAATTGCCACCAAAAACATCCATCTGTTGTTTACTCAAAGTTGTAGTTTTAAGTTTGCCTCGTTCAAATATTCATTGTAACCAATTACCATATTGTGATTCTGTAATCACGTAATCAATGACTTCAATATAGCCAATACAGTGTCTGATCGTAATCTACTTTTGACTGCAGGTTGCTAATTTGGTTTAAAAAAATCCTAGTATTTTGATAGTAAAGAAGTTATTTAAAACCATTAGGAAAATTTTTCAAAAATGTGATAAAGAATTCCTTCATAATAGCATCCAAGATGACTTCCGGTGTTCTAAGATGGCTATAGTTGATAAATGTATCTAAGCTAGCACTGTAATATTTGTGTATATCCCTGAAAGTCAATCAGATCAGTTTACATATCATTAGGTAATCAGAGGAATCGATACATGTACGATGCTATCCAAGATGGGTATCCAATATGGCTGGAAATGGCATTTACTAAGCGGCGAAAATCCGATCACTAATAGTCTAGAGGTATGTGTCTCTTTGTTTTTGGTAAGTTAAGTTTAAGGCGTCTATTGGCATCCATACATGCATTGGGATATTTGATGAATAACGACTCAATTACACTTAAGATAGTCTTACTGGGATTTGTGAGAGTCATAATCCAACTAAAAACAAAACGAAAATTAGCAGACTTTTAGCCTACAGCGTGAATGAATTACTGACCATTACTGACTGACATTTGTAGCCATATTGGACGCCCATCTAGGATGCCATCTTGCACATATCAATCACTTTGATTATGTTATGATATTTAAACTGCTCTGACCGAGTTATAGTGATATACAAACATTACAGCTCTTAGCTATATGTAGTGATGACTTTTACCATTCTACGGTCAAAAGTAGATAAATATCCGATGATTTGTTGGATTGGCGGCCATATTAAATCGCTTAATTAGGTGGTTAAAAGCACTATCAGTGATTTTCCAAATCAGAAAATCGAAAACAATCATCCAAAATCATTTTTTCCTGTATGTAACAAGTATAGCAATACTAAGTTCATAACATACCCTGATTAAGACTGAAAGCAACCTAATAAATACAAAATCGGATGTTTTGGTCATTACTGTCCGTGCGGACACTTCATACAACACGTAATTGAAAGGAGATTTATATCTTTGAACACTGCTGTTTTCTTCCTTTTTGTAATTTTTCATTTGGAAAATAACAATGAGAATAAAAGGTTATTTTGGGGGGCCATCTTAGATAGTGACAAAATGGATGGGTATCCAATATTTATCGTGGTGGATGCCTGCTACGCCGGCATCTACCATTCGAACTAGTGGATGCCCATCCTTTATGACACCATCTAAGATGGCTAAAACATAAATCTCATGTTTTTTTCTCCGAACTGAATAGCGCTGTAAACTAAATGCGATATCCTTCACACACTGAATGTGTAGCCCGTATATATTAGTATATGGGGAAATGTAATGAGTTTTGGTTAGTTTTTTTTCATATACCAATTTTGACACCAATGTTTTTCCAATACAGAATTTCATGGAGAATCTGAAAAGTAATGGGTGTCATTTTTTTAAATGTGTTCTTGGGTGTTTTTAATACGGGGGCACAATTTGTACCGGAGGTACACACTCAAGAGTTACAATTGTTGTCAATTTATTCCAGTCTATTCGGCTGCTCACAAGGTTTCTAAAAAGGTACAGTTGCCATATTTAGACATTTTTTTAGTACAATAGGTGCCAGAAAGTTCAAGGTCCTTCTTTATAGAATGGTCGCGATTTTTTGAAACTGTTTTGAATCGTTCATTGGGTCATACTAAATAAGAAAATGTATACAGATTCTGTGTTTCACTTTTCACAGTGAGACTTTTTAGAGATTAACTGGTGGTCTCCCATAGACCCTGTGGACCACGGCCATATTTGCCCTCTTAATTCTTATCAAAACTTCATTGACAACGCTATTATATATTTTCGGCTTCCTCTACAGTAATACAACAATTTGGCACCACTTTTAGAACAAACCGATGATCTGAAATTTTACCCCAGTGTGACCTTGACCCATTGTACCTTGTACCTCTGTACTATACACATCAGTAGGGCAACTATACCTTTCTGCATTCCTTGAAAGGTAATGAACATGATGGTATACTTTTAAAACACACTTTGCCCCCTTTTATATTTTTCCCCGGTAATAAACCAGTGTAAACTTTGCCCCACTAGAATTCATGCCAAGAACACATTTTAAAAAATGACACCCATGATGTTTGAATCCTCATATCATTTTGTTAAAAACTTAGGGTTGTAACAAATTGTATATGAAATTTTCACAAAAATACAGTTCCACATGTACTATATGATGTGACATCAATGTTTGCAAACACAACTTAGTACCTGGTCTACTGACGTGGTCACCGTTCACATATACAATTCAGTAAGTTCGAAGTTATACACCAATAAAGTACTTGAAAAATGTTTTAGGGCTTTCTTTTCCCCCTCAGAATTTTTGAACTTGTAATTTTGAACTTTGGTAATTTCTCACAAAGTGGAATTAAAGGCAGACTCAGGGAATTCGAAATTAATCATTGGTATTAATTAAATAGTTGAACTCGATTTATCTACTCAATTCCAAGTTAAAATCACTCGATTCTTGTTTTGATGTAGTAAACTTTAATGTTTAATCCAACAATACCAAAGGATACCGTGTGTAATAACATTCAGATCCTCAATTTTTCTACAGAGTTGTGATATTCTATATGAATTACAGTGATTGATCTTAGTATTTACATAGTGATTAGTATTTGGGGCAAGCACTGTCCCAAACACAATTTGAAAGAAAGCGAGAGCGAATCCCCAAGAATGTTTTACGTCAGTCTTTAAAGTAGCTAGAAAAATCTGGAAGTCATCATTTTGACACTCTTATCCAATCCCATTTGTATAAAATAAAATGAGTTATGGACTACCGCTGTGGTTTAAAGGTGACTACTTTGCTTTAAAGGAATAAGTGCTTGTGGATCAGCAAAGTTTTAATGGACATCGTACCTTTTTGCACGTGATAGTCTAGGGCGGCCTTTTTGTGGACCACTATGCGGAAAGGAAATTGCAGGACGTATATTTCTTGTGGTAGATTGCCGAGTGAGCCTGAGTACGTCTATAGAATTTCATCTCATGTCATTCTACTAAGCACTTTTGATATAGCAGTTACACTGGACGGCATACTTTGCAAATTGCTCGTGATCTTTTAACGCTCCACTTGAATTAGCGCCATATCTAAAAGCATTTTTCGGGGAATATGATTTGCGCTCTGCAGACTTCTTTTGCTCTATGACGAGTGATGAGGTGAAATACAACACGACAATAAACATATTATTACCACGGGAGGCTTCCTACTTAATTCCATGATTTGACTCGATGAGGCGCTGCCAGATTGTTATGTAGTAAACACTGGCGTGTCTGGGATCTAGAATCACCTTTCAGGCCTTGTTTACTTCCTTCATTGGTCTCTCGATGATTGATGATATACTGCTATTGTACCTATAAAACGTGTAATTTTCCCGATACAATCAATTGAAGAGCAATCATTGTGTTGTGTAATCTACCACGAAGTACTTTCGAATGTGCCCCAATGAGAGATAGCATCTTTGCCGCCAAAACGAGAAGTCAAACTAATATTACGTTATTCTTAAAACACGTTATCTAAGTTAAATTGTTTCAAACAGAGAGATAGGGAGAGATGTAATGATAATTTCTATTCGATGATAAAAACACTGATCTACAGAAGATTCTAGTCAATTCAGTTTAAATGAGATATGTCGGTCTAGGCTTTGAATGGAAAAATAAAGGTTCCAATGAAAAACTAAATCATTAACTGATTTCGTGAGCGGATTGACCTTCTATATCTTCATTTTCAAGTGTAAGTGTTATTTGTATAGTTGGAGTTAAGATTCCCCTGAGTCGTGCGCTTCCAACATCTTTTCATTTTACTTACTGCTACGTTTAGGTGGGCATGCGTCTACATGTTAGAAAGCGTCAAAGGAATTATGACCCAGACTTCAAGACATGTATTTTGGAATTGTGCTTCTTAAGTAGCCTTCTCACTTTTCACTTTTAAGCGAAACTAAAGACAATGGGACTAAACTTACCCTTCAATTAGTTCTTGAGGCATCTAATACATTTGATATTTTGTACCACAATTTTTTTTCGCAAGTGCTTGACCTTGAAATGTAAGCCAATGCACTACATAATTATTCGGGTTTGCAGGAGAGTTATATGATATTAGATGCCTTGAGGTTGAGTATAGAAAATATCGCCTGAGATATCGGGCGAGTCGAAGACGACCCTGAGATTTTCTTGGCGAGGGCGATATTTTCTGTTAGCAACTGAAAAAGCTATCTAATATTATTATTCAAGAAGAAGCTGAATCGACAAAAGCAGTTCTAAAATGGGTCCAAAACTTTCAAAACGGCAGTTTTGCTTGAGAGTTTCAAGTCCGAGTGTCCAATATTTTTGCGTATTGTGCAGTGTTGGGTGGTATTGCACCGAGCGAAGCTTCTGATCTGAACTTGCACCTAATAAAATGAATAAATCAGAAGATACTTTAAAGAAGGTTGATAAAGAGATAAGGTAAGTAAACCAATGAGTGGTTAAATTCCGAATTTTCCGGGTTCTTTCCTATTAGAACCGCTTTATTCTTAACAATGCAATACGGTTATTAAACCGCCATCAACTAGTAGTGGGGTTTTGAATTCGTCCCAAACATAGTTTGATAAAGTATCCACAGGGTGCATTTTGGGTAAGGTTCACGTAGCAAAGTTAACGTCAAAAGCAAAATTGTTGGGAATTGTATTTCAACATCCAAGATAACCGTGCTTTATTAGATCTTGCTGTTTATAAGAGTCCTTGCGTCTTAGTCGTATAGGCCTACATATAAGTGTTCTTTGAGACATTCTTTAAATTGTGATGTTCTTCTTCTTCTTGCGTATGACTCTCTCTCTTGACTGGTTGTGATTTGAGAAGTCTATATCCACTGGTGGATGAAAGATAGGACATTCATTGAGAATGTGATCCACAGTCTGTGATGAAGAGCCACATTGGCAGGCTGCAGATGGTCGCAGCCCCCATATTGCTGTTGAAACGACCGAGGCCTGTGCAAATCCTGTTCAAGGTTACCCATTCCTTATGTGGACGATTGCTACCAGGCGGGAGTTCAGTCATAGGTGTGATAGTGAATTGGTCTGGTTTTGGAGTATCTAGTCAGGCAGTGTTCCATGTCTGTATAAAGATGTTGAATGGAGAGTTTACCAGCGTGTCGACAGAAAAGGTCGACAAGAGCGCAGTCTCTGTCTGCCGAGCTGTAGTGATTCTTTGACAGTGTTATGCAACAGCTAGGTGCTTGTTGTCCAACAGAGTCTTGTTCACCAGTTTACGGGTGTGATGCTCTCTCCGAAGCCCTGCAGTTGCAATGTCTGAAAGCACTGGTAGAAACTCAGATGGAGTGGGACGAAGGCGGCCAGTAGTGGTTCTCATGGCCTCGTTTAGTACTGTGTCCAGCTTCTTTGTGTAAGAGGTATTGCACCATACTCAGCAGCGTTGTAGACAAGAGCCAGGGCGGTGGTGCGTAAGGTGGATGTGATAGCACCCCAGGAAGACCCAACAAAGCGGCAAGGGGGTTATTCCTCGAAGATTGTGATTGTAAAATTGTGATGTTGAAAGAGTTTCGATGCAGGGGAATTGCAGTAATAACAGTTCTCACTGATCATTTTACTTAGCTTAAGGTTTTAGATGGGTTGCCAAAGCTCTTTGTTGATTCCAGTCTTCTCCTAGCGTTATCAATGCATAACTTAAAATTACCTGTCTTTACCCTGCCTCAAGCAGCGGCAGGTTTTGTATTCTGCGTGTTTCTTCTTTCTTCATTAAGTTACGCGGAGCATCTTACTCTGTTCTTACTGTTTCTTTCTTCTTCTCACAATTTTCTGTACGTTGCTTTATTTTATGGTTTCATTATCTTTCTCTTTGTTAAGTAAAGATATAATAAATTAACAAAACAAGAAAAATTATTCCATTCCCTCGTTAGCATTTTAGTGGTCTAAAATGAGAACATTGTAGGCTTCGATTATGAATCATTACATACACGTTTCCTTTGAAACTAACAATTCGCCTTTTTCATATTTCCCATAATGCACTAGGACCCTCAGTGCTTTGCAACGAACCTGGAACATTTGTTACTGGGAGAATGACTCTTAGTCGAGAGTTTTCTTGACCGTTACCTGAGCCGAGATTCGCTGGAAATAAGTGATTAAGGTCGCAGTGAATTACGGGGATTGTTAGAGTTGGAGAGAGGACTCCTTTAGGCTCTTTTGGAGCTATTCATGTTGTTTTATTTATTTAGGGTTGTCACATTAGAATCAATGCCTATTTTATTTTATTGAATACTTAGCATTGAGGTATTAGCAGGGTGAATAAACTTTGAGGATTTAGCTCTATCCATTGAAACTGGTTTGAACTTTTAGTGTGGTTTGGTGTGTATTCCCGTAGGATTTTCATGCTAAAATTGATTTTGTTGCTGTTTGGGTTTCAATAGGGACCAGTCTGTCAGAAAATGACGGGGTGCAAATTTTCGGACTGCTGCTCCCTTCTTCAAGGGGAGAAATGTTACTACAGGGAAAAATTTAAAATCGAGTCAAATTGTGTTTTACTGTAAATTAACATGTTCGTCTCCTAATAAGGATTACAAAAAGTATACATTTGCCTGGGTTCCGACCTTTAGTTAAAGCGCTATAGCCCCATAATGGTTCATGAAAAACAGCAGGAAAATCAACTTTAGCACAAAAATCCTACGGGAACTGTTTCATTGACATACCAAACCACACTATTTGGTCTAGTTGTACTGGATAGTACTATAGAATTGGTATGGGACAATTATTGTTACAACAGGGCCTGGGTGAATGATCATTCCATAGTACTGGTATGCCAGTGTCAAAGACTTTCTATTGTCTGTGCTATTGAAGTGCAACATTGTTTAGATAATCCTAGCCAGTTTATGTGTGTTCAGTGGAGAGATAAATCACTCTCTGCTTTACCATCACGCTGTGAGGGTCAATCTCTCAAGGGTTTCCAGTTTAGGCAAGCATGCCCGATTTAATTTTTCTTTGAAGCACTTGGCATGGGATAATATTCAGGGGAAAAGCCCATAGTAGCCTGAGGCCAAATTATAGATGTGGATTCATTAATCTACCGTTGGCGTTCGTTCGTTCGTGCAAGTCCAAAATCACAGTGGAAGATCCGTCTTCAACCAGCTGACAGCCCCATCACCCAGGCCGATCAGGCCCGGAACTCCCCCTGGGGACCCGCAGACCCCACAGCCATCCACGACGTGGCCAATGGTTTGTGGCTCTCCACAATCGCAGTCTGGCGAAGGTTCCACTCCGATCCCGCGAAGGAAGTTCCCCGTACGACCAACGCCAGCTCCGAGCCCGCCGAGGTCGACCCATGCCCCCCTATCAAGGTCACAGCCTTTGGGCTTGCTAGATGGGCTGTCCACAAACTGCTTTAGGTTCAAAGTAGAGGATGACCATTGCTCATACCATCTGTCACTGATCCAGGATGACCGACAGGGACACCGCGACCGCAGTGTCATGGACTGGGTAGCAAAGCGATTCCGTGGAATTCTCTGATCCTCAAAGGGTGTTGGTGGTGGGACCAGGCCACCAGGTCCATCACATCCCCCGGCGAGCCCGATCGCCCGAAGGCTCCTCCTAAGGTTTGCAGGAGCTATGCCAGACAGAATTGGAAGGCACTCCACAGGCGTCGCCAAAAGGCAACCACCAACAAGTCTCACCGCATCATCCAGATCGACATCAATCCCGTGTGAATGCACGCCGTGACTCCATACCGGTACAGCGCACCCAGCGGCGGAGTATGCCAAGGCAACAGCCGATGTATGCAAGGCGTCAAAGGATGCACCCCATCCAGCTCCTGCGAGCCCCCCGAGGAGGCCGACACGAGACCGCGTCTTGGCAGCGACTGCCTTGGCGCGTTGATTGAAAGCAAGGCCGCGGCCCACCGTGACGCCAAGGCACTTCGGTGTGGGGTCATGTGACAGTTTTTCTCCATCCAGAGCGACGCCTAGCTCTCTCCCTGCGCATCGACCCGCAAGGTGGAAAACAGAGCCGACGGCCCTGGGCCCGCTGAGTCCCAAGTGCCACCGGTGGAAGAATTGGCCCACAGCGACTAGGTCCCTCTGCAACACTGGCCCCAAGGACCCAAAGCAATCAGCAGCCATTCCAAGTGCCGTGTCGCCCGCGCAGGAGCACCGCGAACAACCTCCCCCGGCACATCCGAGACGCAGATGCCGAAGAGACTGGGTGCCAGGACAGAACCTTGTGGGACACCATTCCGAAGTTTGCGCTGGCATTACCGTTGGCAATAAGTGTGGAGAAATATATGCCTATAGGTACCAGCTCTACGCGAGTCTGATGAGGGCAGCTGTGGTTGTGGCGTTTGGAGGCCGACACCCTAGTGCAGCTGCATGACGGGGTTTGCCAAACAAGGATTCCTGAGATGATTTTATTGTAAGTAAATAAGTATAAATTAGTGGTGATATTCAGTAAGTTATTTAATGGAGAAAAAACTTAATTTGGTGGAAATTTTTATAACAATATTCTTTGAAGTTACCAACTGAATGTATTTGGAAATTTTAGATTTTATAATTTAAAAGCTCAAGATATTGTTGCAACAAGTGCAATGGAATACCTAAAATTTGAAATGCTTGAGCAGGTGGCAAATGATTAATTTTCATAAGCAGTAAAACTATTGAGTTTGTTTTAAAAGTTACCAGAATATTAGAATGTATGATAAAGAAATCAAATTTATATTAATTTAATGGTTTAACAATTGCAGCTTGAAGTTCAAGTTTTGTAAAACAAAGCAGAGCATTAAACCTCAGTAGCTGCAATATTTTGTAAACAATGATTTAGTTCACTTTAGTAGTTTAATGAATATCAAAAATGTATTATAAAACATTTTTTGGCATTGTAGATTGAATCCAAAGTATTTAGCCTTTGGGTTCCTTATTTCTCATTCAAACAGTACCACCATTTTGATTGGTTTGGAGTGTTTGGAACAGAGGTACCATGTATTCTACCCAAGTTGACACATCACTAGTTTATAGCATCTTCTTTTCCTCCTAGAAAGAGTTGAGAAATTAAAAGGGCAGAACTTACCTTAGAATATTAAAACATCAACCTACTAGAACTGTAAATTTACTGAAGTTCAATGTAACGTGATCGTTGTACTCCTGGAAGGGACTACCTTAAGGTCCCAGGAAATGAAATGATAACCTACTCCAAATCTTTGTTGGGACATTCCATTTGCCCAAAATACACAGGGCCAGAAAAAAGAATACACTACCAGCGACATCATTGTGAAATATTGATTATTAAATCAGCGTCATGAATAGATCCCACACCAGTCACCTGGAAGTTTCGATTACTCTCTGAAAAATCAATGAACGATTGGCACCCCAAAATGATGTCATCACCAAACCAAATATTGGATGATTTATCGTCCCTCATGTAGACTTGACACAAATCACATCAATTCTATTTGAAATTTCTGGGACTTTAACATGTGACACTAAACGAGATAATATAATTAAATTCCATCTATATAGGGATGTTCATCCATTTCTGGAGAAGGTAAATCACTGATAATAATCCTAACCTTTTGGAAAACTGACAAAACTAAAGGTGAACGAGAGATTCAAGTCATCCATATGTTCTGTGATATGTAGCGATTCATTATAGATATAGCCATGCAATAGTTCCCCACCTTTTATTTGGCAATTCAGGAAAACTAAAATGAAAACAAAAGGTGATTGGTAAGGTTATATTTCAATAGGAAAAACAGGCTGAATCCTTTTGGCTCCTATAGGAAATTAGAAATTTCACTATTTTTGTACCAAAGAAACAATTTCTCAGCTTTAATCTTCAGATGGGATATTTTTGATAGGAAAGCTTTACAACACCAGTGCAAAAATCAGAATTTTCACATTTGTTAGGAAAACATGTATTATTTGAAATCTCTCGGTGTACCTTTAATCAAACAACATTATAAAAGTGGAATTTCAAAATGCAACCATGGTGTATCATTAAATCCATTGATCCAAGATGCCACAATTATTGTATGATATGAAGATTGCAGAAAGAAATTACAACTGATTAAATATATATGTAAATGTATACTTGTGTATTGGTTCATTGATTTTTGTATCTTGTCGGAGAGCCCTAGGCGAACAAGCAAATGTTGCCTGCCTTTTTGTAGGTGGACAAGGGTTCACTGGATAAATAAAAATAAGATTCAAAGGTTTAGCGCACTTTACCGTTAGTGAGTTCATACGCATAAAGAAAAGTTCATCAATAGTTAAAGCAATATTAGGCAATTTTTGAAGAAGCGCCCCCAATTTTTCAAAAAATTGAGATCCCCCCTTTCGGATTTTACACGTTGCATGGTAACTGGCTAGTAAAAACTATACATTGTGAATGGTATTAAGCTCTACAATGTCATCGTGTCTGCAAACGAAGGAATTTTGATAACAAGAATAAAATTATCGGGATCCCGATACTAATTCCAATGATATAGCCGGGAAATAGCGCCATGTACGTATCATACGCTCATCTATTAGTTGTGTTATTGGTTCAGGCAAGTAAGGCGAGGTCATTCTCTTAGGTGGCACTATTTCATCATGGACGGACATAAACTTAGCAGTTCCAGCTATGCCGTTAAGTACAATCTAGCATCCCAATGCTTAATTACAAAATTCGCTCATTTTATGATTAAATACGCATTTTTAGCATTCTCGTGCTGGTGTAGTTTTATCGACAAATTACCAAACATAGCGTGCAAAAATATCAACATGAAATTGGCGGGCCGCTCTTCAAAAAAGTGCTAATATTGTTAAGTTGCTGGGTGGGGGATGGGTTGGGTGAGGGGTGTGGGTTTGCGTGCACGCGTGTCAAAGTATTTTTTGTTCTTTAAGCAACTAAATGATCTTATTATTAAAAGTAAAGTAGCTTATTTTAGATTACCTTTTAACTGGGGGGTCACAAAATGATATTTAAGAAAAAAAAATTCGGGATATCTTTCAAAACATGTTGATCAAATCAGTAATCACGCACTGATTGGTTCTCTCCCACACGCATAGTAGGATTTCCCAAACAAGAGCTACAGATAATTCTTCAATAGAACGTAGCATTTAGATAAGGTAAACCGATCACAAAAGCATATTACTTCACAGAATAGACTATTCTTGAACCCTTAAAGGAATAACAATATCAATGCAGTTATGGGGCTCTATTAAACCACCAAGCCGTCTAACCACATTACTGCCGTGTACCAACAGGTACATGCCAACGTTAGTGGGAGATGTTATTTTAAAAATGAGAATGCCGGTGAGACGAATACCGGGGGGGGGCACTCATATATGAAATGACGGATGTGCGGATTGGACTTACAAGTAGGGGGCATTCGCTGAAAAACTTTAAGGGGGAAAGGGGAGTCATTTGGTAAGGAGGATGCAAAACTACGGCGGGTCACTCACTGAGTCTCTCACATGTTGTGACAAAAGGGTCATTTAGTGAGGCACATATGCTGAGTTCCCCCAGTGACGAATAGTGTCTTCGGTGAGAGCATGAAATAAATAGGGGTCATTCCGTGACATTTGATTAAAAATTCGATGCATCAACTGAGAAATGTACAAGGTGACATGTTTAAAAATAGGGGTGGTCTTTCTCAGTGACCGTTTAAACAGGGGGTCTTTCAGTGACAGCAGGTTAAAAAAGGGGGTCAATAGTAGCCGCACATCCCCGTCCCTATTTTTATGGAGTACCCCCCCCCCGGGGGTGGACGAATAATACCGTAACAAATCTTTTAAACAGACCAAAAGTTACATTTCTAGATATCGGCGATTGCGGTTTTACGGATATGAACTTGTATTTCTAAAATTTGAAACATTTTTGGAAATTATTTAAGTGTGCATTCAGGGCAAATAAACCGTTCTTCATTTAGAGTATGCTTTCTAATTAAGTATGCTTTGTTTTCCTTGTACATATTATAAATTACAAGTGCTTCGAATATGAAATTTGGGAAAAACGAAAAAACGTCCTCTGTTTCTAAGTCCAAGGAAGCGAATGCGCGTTCATCTGTTTGGAGTATCAAAAGAGTCGAGGTCTTTGACGTGGTGTTGAATGTACTTCGCCTGCCGAGGGCGCTAGGTGTCATCCTTTCAGACGTCACAATCTATTCGAAATACCATAATAAGTAAAGCACCATTTCAATATTTGCATCCTGAAAATCACACAGTAAGACTTCCGTCTTTATACTTTTGGTAAAGCACACAAGCCTATAACCTGACAATTCGGCTTCGCAGTCGTCCAATAGTAGCGATGTAATTCGCCCTACTGAATATATCTCTGATTCGTAGATTACTTTCTATTGCCAATTGTACAAAGACCCAACAACCTGAATGATTCATCCCACCTCATCCGGATCTTAGATGATCTTCATCTAGATCGCGATATTAAACTAGTCCCGTGCGATGTAACTAGCTTATACACAACATCCCCTCAGGATGAATGTATAGATCTTGTCTGCCATCCTCTACAGAGAATACAAAATTACTATGATATGTTAAGCCACCAACCTCTAAGATGCGCATTCTCTTAGAATTATCCTAAAAGTGAATTTGCTGTGAATTTAATGGCAAGTTTAACAAACAACCACGGGGGTTAGCCCGGTAACAATGTGAAAGCCCGACTATCAGATATTGCGTTCCATGCTTGGGAGAAAACACCTTGAATTTGATTTTCTGTTTTATTACAGATATAGAGATGACATTCTCATGGTGTTACCGACTCCTCAGACGAAAACCTTGGAGCACTAATCAGGTTTATGACTCATGCACATCCAACACTCCAAATTACTTTTGATGTGTCCAATTACCAAGTGTAATTTCTAGACCTGGAAATTTACAAGGGTGTTCGCTTTTTGGGAGTCCGGAGTGCTTCGATCACCGAGTACCACCAACAAACGGGACAATTTTCAATAACTTTCCTAACTACTCTTCACACCCGAGATCTGTTTTCGGATTTAATCAAAGGAAAACCACAGATATGCCCCGTTGTAGTACCCATCAATAAGAATTTCTTATAAGTATATCTTTTCTTCTTTCCTCGTTAAACTGAAGAAGAGGTGATACATAAGGCACGAAATCAGGAAAAGCACCAATGAAGGTTTCGTCACGAACATACAACAGCAAACCACCAACAAAAAACATCCGCGTTGTCTTTGTGACCGCTTTGCCCCTCAGATCCATACTTGGGATCTCAAATCCTCTTATGAAGGCATTGGTATCTCATTGAAGATCAGCCAACCCTTCCGAACTACCTATATTGGCTTTCTATAGAACTGAGAACATCCGTGACATGATTGTCCAATCCAAGCTTTCCTCAGGTGTGGAGGAGCCCACACATTCTGCGCATGAACGCACAAATCGGAGTTCTATCCCAGGTAACACATAACGTTTTCTCTCGACGTTTTCAAACTTACAAGTGGTCAAACCATCCAAACGTTGAGAACACGTTTTGAAAACGTTTTGAAGTTCAACCAACCGTCCCACGTATAATTACGTGCTAAAAACGTCGTTATTTAAACGTTTTAAAACGTGATAAGTTACCTGGATGATGTGGTATTTGGAAACGTTTTGTAGACGTTCTGACTACTTATATGCAGACACGTTCGCACACCGTGTCCATAACGTTCTGTATATTAAAAACAATGCCAATAAGAAATGGGTTTTGCAGCGGTAGAGTTTAATATAATGACATTACTATATTTCATAGTATTCCCAGAGTTTATTTATTTTGAATCTGTCCTAAAGGCTACGGAAGAATTACCACCCGCGATTATTCTATGTAACGGAATAAATCTAAATCTAAACTAAGGGAGGCCATGCCGCACTGGCTTATTCCTCCGCTGCCCCTTATTTTTCGTTATCTGCATTAAAGAGGCTCGTTTAGCTTTTTTCCCTCATTTGCTTCGATGTCCTACGCGTATACGCATTGGCCAACACACTCCGCCCATCACAGGCGCTGTTTTGGTAATGTTGGTGAAGATCGCCGCATTAAAGATTGCGTGTGAGGGCGCGGGAGGAGCGTATTATTATGTTCTTTTTATTAGTATTATTATTTGTTATTATTATTTGCCTTTAATTTGGCATTATTTATCAACGTGCGTTTAAGTGTCAGCACAGATGGTGTCTAAATTTCAGTGGATAAATGAAAAGGGCACTTAATAGGTCACTCATTTTGAAAAAAACGATTAAACTCTTATGATACACTTCGAGCCTATATAAATATAAATTACCCATATATTGTGAGTCGTTTAGTGGTGTATGGTTACGTATTTGGTCTTCCAGGCGAAGGGTCCCCAGGGTTCAAATCCCAGTACAGGTAAGTGAGTAATTGTGTCGGTTCAAACCCAAACTTGTGCGTGTTGTGTAATATGCTGGATGTAGATTTTCCTTGCAATATAAAGATCAGATATAGTACAGATTACCTTTTTTCTCTAAATATTAGCGTTTAATTAGCCAATAATTCAAATGTTTTGCACGTTCTCATAAAAGTTTTAGAAAAACGTTTTAAATCGTCCCACCCCCCACCCCCTCCCCCCCCTTCTTAGTTTTAAGCACGTTTTGATAACGTTTCAACTCGTTTAATAAACGTCTTATTAAAACGTTTTTGAAAAACGTGGAAAAAGTGTTCTACACATTCACGTGTTTTAACGTGTTAAAAGGACGTCAAAGTGACCAATTTTAAAAACGTTTTTAACGTTGTTACAACGTAATTGGCTAGCTGGGATAAAGCCTAATCGGAAGACAGATACCTTGAATGAAAATGAAAAAGATTGGGGAGATTCTTACAAGTCTTATGAATGGTTGAAAACAAGGAACTGTTTTGCTCTAGTATGATACCGTCTTTCTCTTTCAAAACATAGACTCATAGTACATAACGGGTATTTACAGTCTGGTTGTTTCCGACTTGAGCGTTTGGCTTATTCAAAATATTTTTTGATGTTTTTCATTTTGGTTTGTTTTCCAAAGGTAGGGGCTCTGAACAGAGTAATATATTTTTGGGGAATTTTCTATGACTGCATTTACCTTTTGAGTCTAGTTTTTTATATTCTAGAAATTACTTGCCTTGTGTGATATTATCAAACCAAACATCCAATCTGCAAATTTACATAAATAAAATTTGCACATGAAACTTTCAAAAAATACTCATGCACAATGGTCCAGCCATGGTGACAATTCTCACTGTGTCTTTTGAAAATACATAGGCCTATTGAAAAATTTTCTATGTATTTCATGAACTTACAACTTGCCGTGAGTCGGATGAACACATATAAAAAAAAATATAAGTTTGGTTAGAACTCGTAACATTGTTCAATCCGGTTTTAAAAACACGTGTCAAAAACAAGTGTTGGCGGGAGATCCAAATCACTCTAGGCAATCGTGACCGATATCACGCAATCAGTCTTGGCGCAGTGATTACAATCACGTCCGCAATGACAGTCCAATAGACCGGGCATAACGCGGGGACTTCATCATGAAGAAAACACTCAACGAGCACACATCGTAACATTGGTTCTCTATCTGAAAATAAGATACCAAGACAATGGCCGACAAAGCACCTAAACGCTCCCTGGCTTAAGCCGACCTCATAATGCTGCAAAGAAACCCAAGAAAGCTGAGGGAAAACGTTCAGCCTCACATCCAAGTATACGCCGGTGGACCGAACCATGCTTACTTACCTAAGAGCCTCTTCTGAGATGAGCTACCTGAGGGAGCCAGGCC
>JAMKCH010019118.1:0-22922 GCA_023653785.1 Ophioderma brevispina | reverse complement strand
GCATTTCTATTTGTAGATATAAAAGTTTTTTTCACTTTTGGAAATCATACCCAAACGCCAAATGAAAGTTTTCCAAACAGACCAATCTGCAGCTCACGGCTGTTTATAACGAAATCAGAAAAAAAATATCAACAGCAACACACTTTTAACAATATAATATAGATTATTTATCCAACTATTAAACTTCGTCCTGTGTAAATTTTACGAAATTTCATTGCATAGGCAAATGTGATTTTTCTAGTTTAAGAGGTCTCTCAGATGCAGATTGGACATATGGGGGCGCTATAACATACAGATATGGGCCTTTGTAGGCCTATGTCATTATATGACAAGATCCCGGGATGGGTTTTCATGATTTTTGTAGAGGTAATGGCTTTTGCATGTTCCTACTTTTATCAGTTGTCAAAATTGTCTCCCCGCTGCTTAAAATTGCTTTGAAAACCACCATATAACAGCTTATAAACCTCATGAGCTGCATCTGAGACGATTTTGCCACACTCTAAAAAAATTGCCATTTTTTTTGCAGTATTTTAATGATAGCAATTCTGCCAATTGATTACTGTAAAATATACAATATTCTGGAAAAGTAAATTAAGTAAAAACGCTTAAAACATATTAGGTGAGTTATTGTGAGATTGTGAATGTGTAGAGAAAAAAAACACTGATGAAAACCCAAACTTAGTAGGCTTATCCACAAATGTCAACCAAATGTTACGGTGCATGTCTGCAAAATTTACAGTTTGTTGTAAAACATATGCATTAAGCCGTAATAATACAGTGAATTTGGGTGGAAACCTGTAAAAACTATTTTTTTGGGATTTTGTTGGTAGAATGCTGCAAGAATTTTCTGTAAGTATTTTCCTTTAAACTTTAGTACTTAACCGTATAATTGAATAAGTTGATATTTGAATTCAAATAGGAGCCCCTCATTAAATTTAGGTGTAATAGGCCTGGAAAAATTGACATAACAATTCAGTATTTTGCTGGTTATTCCGTCAAATACAAAATATTTGTAGTGGCAATAAGTTTCAACAAAAATATGTATTGCTGTGTTCTTTATTAGACGTAGATTGTAAGATGCCGTGACTGTCTAAGCCTACGTTTGTCAATTTCAAATCGCGCCGGTTGAGTTTTAGTTTGTTGTTTGTTTTGTTTTTAGACATAATATTTAAATTTAAATGTTCTTTTATATGTAATGATACAACTATACTTTTTTTATGAGAACAATTTCTAGAACTCTAATTGTGATATGATACGAAAATCTATAGAAAGTACAATACAATTTAAGATATCATCCTAATTAGATTTCGGGGACGAAGATTGACAGTTTGAATGATCAAAAAAGGAGTACGTGTAACTCAAAATGATTAATTATAAATACTCAAATAAATTATTTTTATAGTTCTCAAAATATTTATATAATAAAGGGCTTAAAATTATCACAAATACCCTTAACTTATTTCATTTGAGAAATATTAACAACACAAATATACATGATACATGTATTAAGTTAATTGTGCCAAAATTAGTAATGATTGCTCATTTTGCAATTGTTGCTATACTTAATTGATTGTTGAAGTTTAATTCTCGATACCTTTTTAAGTAAACAAGATTCAAATCAGCTAAGCTTATAGCGAAAAGTTATAACAACAAGGCAATTGGGATAATTAAGGCAACCGGATTATACTATTTTATTGAGTTGATCCAGATTTTTGAGTGTACCTTTTTAAGGCACATTAACACTTTCAATAACGAAAATGTTTAACACGAGAAAAATTGATTCAATTCTCTTCTTCTTATTCATGTCCAAAACACTGTGGTTCTCAAATATGATCCATCTGGTAGTTTCAATCTTGATACGTGACCCCTCAAAACATGGTCCAGTCACCTTATTTGTTTCATTTTATCCAACAGTATTGGTTAAGATATATTGAAAATAGGGTCTTTTAGCAATTGGCGACCCAATTGCCATATCACGTAATCATGGGGGACATCTGGTAATTTTCAAAATGGTTCAATCTCGATCTGTGACCCTCAACACATAGGTCCAGTCACATCATTTGTTCCATTAATTAACAGTATTGGCTGAGATATATCGAAAAATTTGTATTTTTCTGTAATGGCGATACTAATTTGCATAAACATTTGCATTGAAAAATGAACGGGGACCTTTTTATTTTTTAACATAAGCTAATCGTTTTCTAAGCATTTTTTTCTGATAATAGAATGAATTGGTTAGAAGTTTATTTCAGGGGGGTGAACGAACACCCCTTCACTTCCCCCTAGACTTAATTGATCGACAATAAGAAATATTTTGGCCGAAGATTGATGCTAATCGACCAAATCAATGATGTTTGAAAAGTAAAAAGGTTGGAACGAATAATGAAAACAACTTTCGGCAATGGTTTTACCGTGTATGTCTTTTACAATTAACATAATGTGATGTACGTTATTTCTCTCCTTCACCTTTTTGATGAACAAATGAACATATCACACAAAACTTTAAGAGAGTTCGTCTTTTTTACAAGCCCCCGCATGATTTCAGTAGATTAGCATGATTAGTGATGATTGAATCAGTCGTCGTACCAGGGGGGGGGGGGGGGTGGTTAACACCCACCACCCCCTAGTGAACTTAGCTCCGGTGCGCTAAAATGCCAAAGCTCTTCGTAAAAAGATTCTAGGTATCGTTCTCTCATCCTTCCGGTCATTTTAGCGAAAAAAAAAAAAAAAAGGTGAAGGTGGGACCTTCACGGGGTTAGGGTATGCCGTCAAACTCGGAGTTAGGGTGGGGGGGGGGACACCCAAGTATTTTTATGGTGTATGTTGAAAAAATATATGCACAGTATGGCTCTAAACATCTATGTTTATGTAAACTAGCAATTACAATCATTTAGAGCTGAAAACCGCATTGATGAAAATCCGATATTCCTACGTTTTTTTAAGCGCAAAATTGGATTTTCGCCTTTTTCTGTGGAAAATGCCAATTTTTGGGCGACTCGCGGACTTGATGAACGGTCATTGTGACGCCATACTAGGTAGGTTGGTACTTATTTTGGTTACAATGGAAAGAGGACCACCATATCTATCCACTGGTATCAAAGTCACAGCATCAGGTTCTTTATAGATTTTTTGGGGGGGGGGGCGGTCCCCTCTTTGTAACCGGTTTACACAAAGGGTTGGTAGACGAGGGTTGTAACTGGGCTATTCCAGAAAAAAATGCCCCCCCCCCCCAAGAGGCGCCGAATTCCTACTTTTTTGTCACTTTTGAAATCTGAATTTCAGAATTTAATGTCTAAATACGAGGTGGTAATTCCAGCCATTTTAGGTAAAGAGGGTGACGGATTCCAGTGTTTTTTATGATTTTCAAGAGGTAAATTCCAGCAAAAAATCAATATTTTCAACACCCGCTATACCCCAACCAAATCATCTAGGAATTCCATGTTTTTGTACATTGGTAGTTTAGGAATCTGGAATTTAAGGAGGTATGTCTAAAATTCCTGGTTATTTACGGAAGGTAGCGTCTGAAAGTCCAGATAATTTATGGAAAGACAGCCAGGAATTCCCAATATTTTTTGAACACAAATTTTTGCCCTCTATAGGAGGGGGCAATTTTTTCTGGAATATGCCCAATCAGGCCAGTCGGACGAACTGATACAAATGCAAAAGTACGGTGGAAAAAAACGATACAAGAAATACACCAAACGACTGATGTTTATAATACACTATAGATTTTTACTATCAACACACAGTACACCAGCAGCACACACCCATTTCTATTCATTTTATTAGGCATTTTGGACTCATACCTAAAAATACTGAAAAGTGTTACGCATAATACACAACACATTGTATAGGCTGCAAAATGTACAAAGCGTCCGTTTTAAAGACAGTGATCTACCCAAAAGAGTAAAAACAATGAAATTTGCAGGAATAGCTTGAAATTGGCGGATAAGTCTGCCATGTAGAAGTCTTATAAGTTATTTTTCAATTGACAGAAAAGGCAGACATAGTTTTCAAAGATATGAATCCCCATTCAATTACGTGTAGTAATAAGTGTTCGTACGGACTAAAATATCAGATTTTGTTCTTGGTGCTTTGTAGGGGGTCCTTATCATTTGCCAGGGTATGTTAGGATACCTATTAGTCTACTTTTACAACCATGCAAGATCTGATTTTTCATAATTTTTTTCAATTTTCCGATAAGCAAATCACTGATAGTGCCTTCTAGAATGGACGCGCGTCCGTTGTTTATAGGTTTCAGGTTTATTTCCATGGGGATTTCCATCCAATGCACATGACAGTAATATAAATGTGTAACAAATATAAAATATGACTATTTAATCAACAAAAAATGATTTCGAAATAATATACAATATGCAGAGATTGAGCCACTTAAACGCAGGCGTGTAATTAGTGTCACCCATGCATAAGTTACACATTAACACATGAGTTGAAACTTAATTTGATAGGCATAAACATACAATGATAAATTAACGAGCCACCCGGGAAAAAAGAGTGCTGGACCAAAATTACAATTACTAGATTGAAAAAAAAATACAGAGAAAAAACAGTAAATGTATAATGAATACGTATAAGGTATATACCCAACTCATAAGACAATTAATTGCGAATAAAAATCAATTTCTGTTTTTTTTTTTTTATAATTGCCTTTAAAATAGCTAAGAATTGAGACCTGTTTAAGACGGTCATTCACTAATTCCATAAAAAGGGGTTTGGATTCCTAATGGGTTTTCAGCAAGTCTGTATTTGTCGTCTACTTACAAGTCCTGTATATGATCGCGTGTCATAGGGATGACATTTATCTGGTCAAGAAAAAAATTATCACCTAAAATATTTGGAGGAATTAGGCAGATGGTATTTTTACCTAAAACTGGGCAGTCTGGAAGACGTAAATGTCATCAATTTTTGAGCGTATTCCGTAGGAGAAAAGAGGTCTTGTATGGGCTAACCAAAGTGAATTAGTACATGACCGGAATTATCTTTTCTTCTGCCAGGCATAAGATTAATCTGAATTGACCAAACCCTCATGCAGTGGTACTCAGGTCTTATTGTGTGTATACATCCCAGCCCCATTGGTTTACATTATCAGCTTACTGATACTGGCGTTGGTTCAAGAGTATCATATTTCCATGCATGGCCATGGTCAGTGATTATACATACCCTACTTGCACCTCTAGTGATAGTGACATTCCCTGCTTGCACTAAATGACACTAGTCCTAACAAAGGTAGACTATGTAACAGTTTCTATTGGGTGGGTCAGATTGCAAAATTTTGTTGACAAAAATTAAACTGTAGACTGAACTTCTATAGCAAATTTATATCAAAATAATACTTACAATGTTATAATACAATTGATGGTACAGAATTACATTGTTTGTATGTATAATTATGTAACACTGATAGCATGGAACTATTTAATTAAGCAGACTAATGATTTCTGTGTGGTCCAGGCAACAACTTTGGTCCAGCAATGTATGACAGAGATTACTACACAATAGTGAGTTGGCCTTTGCATATGGGAATGCTAATCCCTTTAAAGGGAAGTATGGAACTGAAGCTTTGGTGTTCCCATGCAATGCGATTTCTACTTCAAAATTAATACCAGATTTATCAGAAAAAGTAACATGAAACTGAATGTCTTTTGTTCACAATAAAGGTGGATTCAGTATGATGTGCCTTGCTAGTAGTTCATTACAATAGAGTGTTCCAAAAAAACTTCAAGTTGTTGTTCATTTCACAAATGTGCACTAAAATGCAGAAGATTGTCATTTTTAAGTACTCGTATGTGTTGCATTAATTAACATAGAATGAAGATTATAATTAGTGATCTGCCCAGATAATGGCACAGTAGTTGATGTAAGGAAAGACAAGCGTATTATATAAGGTGGTCGGTGAATCAAGGGGCAGAAAGGTTTTAACTTTTCTGATGATACCGTTGTATTTAGAAATTATTTTAGAACATGTGAAGTGTGGGATTTCCAAGCATATAATCATCAATTAAAACGCCTAAACATTTAGTAGTGTTGTACTCTTCAAGGGTTTATGTCGATAATAATTTTAATATCATTTGGTGGTAAGGGTTGAGTTTATTTCTGAATACCATAAAATTAGTTTTTTTAATGTTTAAAAAGTTCGATTTATTTTAAAACCAATTAGAATATGGGTTTTAATTCTATTTAAGGTTGATCAAGTAATTTATGTTCTGTGTTAGAATACACATATTAGTGTCATATGCGAACATAATAAATTGAAGATTAGGAGAGCACTGGATGGAGGTCATTAAATAAAGTAGAAATAAAAGAAGGTCCTAGAATTGAGGACGCCAGCAACGATCGAAGAAGTGGACGAGTGGTGTTATTATAATCAAACAAATTGTTTTCGTTATGCTTTGTGATGAAGTTCATGCATTTTACCTGAGCTAATATAAGATAACCTAATACGGATCGATGTATTTTAAAATAAATTGATGGGAAAATGTAAATGGTTTGAAGGCAACCAAAATATGATGTAGTTCATTTAAAGTCATAAATGCAGCCTAAGCGATTTAAAGGTGTTCGAGAGATGTTGAATAACTCAGCAAATATGAGGTAACCTAAATACTTACTGAATTTATATTAAATTGATGTAAACACTTGTTTACCAGAGACTTAGCCAAGTTAAGGCGACTAAATAAATTATATGTACTTATGACCAAAGTGATTTGAAATTAACAAGTGATATTCATTCACAACTAAATGTTTACTGAGTATTTTATTACTAATTTATGGTAATTAACTTATTTGTATGTACCTAAGACGGTAAAATAAATAAATTTAATGTAAAGATTAAATGTTTTCGACTATGCCACCTAATGTATGCTGTGAATCAATTTACCTAATATTAACAATGGACTGAACAAAGAAGGGCGGTCTTACTACTTACCTAAAATATAAGTGAACTTAAACATAGTGAAAGCTATGAAATTAAGAATTATGATATGGCATAATATTATGATATCTCGTGATTGTATGATGCGATGTGATATAGAATGATATGATATGGCATGTTATAGATATGGTATGATATATGATATGAAATGGTATGGAATGTTATGATTATAAGATAAAATAGTTAATTTGTTGCTGCTGTAGTGCCAAATGTCACACAACAAAAATGAAAAATCTGATATGAATTATAATATGGAAATGACTTATTGTATGAAGTAATGATTATGAAAAATGACAGGAAAGTATAAGATATAACTGTTATAAAGGTGATATTAATACTGATGTATAACATCAACAATGGAATAACAAAAATGGGTGGTCTTACTAAGTACCTAAAATCTAATAAGGTGAATTAAAAAAGGTGAAAGCTATGAAATGTAATAATTATGATATGGCATTTAAGTATTATGATATCTTGTGATATGTATGATGCGAGTGATATAGAAGGATATGATTGGCAGTTATAGATATGTACTGATATATATTATATGAAATGGTATGATTGTTATGATATATAAGATAAAATGAGTTTAAATTTTGTGCATGCTGTAGTGCAAAGGTCACAACACAAATGAAAAAATCCTGTATGAATTCTAATATGAAAGGACTTATGATATGAAGTAGATATGAATGAAGGAAAGTATAAGATATAACTTGGATAAGGTGATATTAATACCTGATGTATAACATCAAAACAATGGAATAACAAAGAATGGGTGGTCTTAATTACGTACCTAAATTTATAGGTGAATTAAAAAATAAGGTGAAAGCTATGAAATGAATACTTTATGATATGGCATTAATATTTATGAGATCTGGTGCATATGGAGGATGCGCTGTGCTATAGAATGATTATGATTGGCCATGTATAGATATGGTAGATATTTATATGAAATGGTATGATAGTTATTGATATAAAGATTAAAATGAGTTAATTTGTGCTGCTGTAGGCAAATGTCACACACAAACTGAAAAATCATGATATGAATTATAATATGAAATGACTTATGAGATGAAGTATGATATGAAATTGACAGGAAAGTATAAGATATAACTTTTATGTGATATTAATACCTGATGTATAAAATCAACAATGGAATAACAAAACGCAATGGGTGGTCTTAATACGTACCTAAATTTATAGGTGAATTTAAAATAGGTGGAAAGTCTGAACTGTAATAATTATGATATGGCATAATATATGATATCTTTGATATGTAGATGCGATGTTGATATAGAATGATATGATAGGGCATGTTTATAGATATGGTATGATATGATATTATATTATATAAAATGGTAGTATGGGTAAGACATGGTACAGTATGATAGATGATGTTATGATATATGAGCTTCCCAATGTCACACACAAAAAATGAAAAAAATTCATTTACGATAAGAATTATAATATGAAATGACTATTGATATGAACGATTGATATGAAATGACAGGAAATATAAGATATAACTTGTATAAGGTGGCTATTAATCTTTGTGTGTAACATGTTGTAATTGTGAATTCGGAAATATGAATAAAATGCAAAAAAAAACAACAACAAAACAACAAATTGTTTTCGGTTATCCACGTAATTATCAATCCAGTATACCTCTTATACCATATTTTTTTTAGTTTATTAATGAGAATTTTGTGATCAGAGTATCGAAGGGCTTTGCTGAGATCATAGAAAGATCCAGGAAGTTGCAGAGTTTTGGTCGAGGGGCAGTGTAATTTATATAAAGTTTCATTAATTGCCATGAAGGTGGCGTGTTTAGGTTAAGCCAACTGGGGCAGGAGGGGGATTTATGTTTATCAATAAATGCGATTGATTAGTGTTTATTACATAAGTGTCAAGAAGATTGGATAACGCTGGAAGGATGGGATATTGGCCGGTAATTGTTGAAAGACATGCTATACCAGTTTTAAATATCGGAATCACTCTAGCAACTTTAATTTAGATGGGACAATACCGGTGGATATGGAAGATTGAATATATGCATAATAGGCTCAATAATGTGTGGTAAAATCTGTTAACTATGTTGAGCTAATACCATCGACGCCATAGCTATTACTAGGTTTCATTTGTGAGGAATATCACAACAACTCTTTCTTAGTTGTAGGCGATAAGAAAATACTATGGGGAAATCGAGATGAACTGCATTTGCTAGGAGTAACGTAGTCAGGAGGGGTATATTAGCAGCAAGTGATGGGCCTATGTTGGTAAAAAAAGTCATTGATTTGTAGCGATTGGTGGGTCTTTAATTCCAGAGCACTTCGAGAAAGTATGAGGGTGGTTTGGGGGATTTTGTGTCTGCCACGTAGATTATTTAGGAGTTTCCATGTTTTTTTATATTTCCGGTTGGCATCAAGCTCTATTGTGATATGATTACGTTTAGCAATGCGCAGAAAGATATTTAGAGTATTGCGATATTTTGTGGATCCTAAGTTTATTATGCGTTTATTGGTTTTGAGCGGTATTTTCTAAATAATTTATCTTTAGTAATTAATAGATTTGATTAGACCACGTTTTATCTAGGGTTTCCTGGGCTTTACGTTTAGATATTTAGTGATTTAACAGGGACAGTAATTTATATATATTTGATAACTTGTCTTGAAGAGATTAAAAGCGTTTCAGGATTGTCAATCGTATACACATTCTGCCACGTGGTGGATGATAGTCCATTCTTTAAACCTTGATGTTGCTTGGCTTAAGTTGGCGTGACTGTTTAGTCAACGAATTTGGTGGTTACCAACGTAACCATCTGGGAAGTCAGAATTTGTAAATTTAAGGTGGATGGTCATGATAGAAATACTACTGAAACATTTCCCCCCAAGATTTGTGGAAACATCTTTCATCGATTTGAATCCAAATATCAAAACAAAAAAAATGGGGTTCACGGACTCGTTTTGAGAAACAGGTCACCCAAAAGGAAATATTTCTAAGCTTTTTTGAGCCTGAAATTTGTACAAAGTCTATGGAAAAATCACTTTTTTGATAAATATGTGAATTAGTTACAAAAAAATCGGCTCGAATAACTTTTTGTAAAATTGACAAAAGTTACGCATTATTAAATCTTCCGATTGCTACGAAAAAAATAGGGGTCACGGTTCTACTTTCTGCTATTTAAGCAAGATACCCATTTTTTTGCGACATTGCGACATGACGGTGTGCAAAGCGTCGTATATAATACGCATTGGAGACGAGTGTAAACTGGACGCGCGTATCAAAAGGCGCTCCAAAGTTTACGCAACATTTTAAACCTTTGTCGATTGTACAAAGTCCCATACTCTAATTCAAGCAAATTTTATTCTCGTAGCCTCAAAACAACACGCGATTGTGAAAATTTGAATTTTTAAAGTGCATAGGCATACGGTGCCAACAATTAATAACGTCTATTTTTAACAATCTTTTGAATACTCTTTCCTTTGGAAAGATTGATTATTTTCTTCCTTTCTTTTGTCGTCTTTATTTGTTAGGAAGGACTATTCTTTTTTATATAAGAAAATTCGCACTCCTTATCATTCCGTAGTTCATTCTGCACATAACAAAATTGAAACAACATTACCACCCGTTTCGTGATTTTTCATTTTTCTATGTATGCGTATATCTATCTGGGTATTTTGTCTTAGACTTTACCCTTTTCAAATTAGACGGATAATTTCCTCATTCTCTCTTCTTTTACCTTATCATTACTGAAGGGGGTGTTCATCATTTCCGTTCGATGGTGGGAGGGGGACGGCGCATATATACTGTAAAAGATCCACCTTATTTGTACGGTCAACCGTAAAAATTTACGGTCCAACAGTATAAACTACGGTCAACCCTAAAATTTGCATGTAAAAAAACGTAAATACAAAATAATAAAAATTATACGGTGAACTTTCCAGGTCAAGCTATGTCAGTGACCGGATCACTCACCCCCCCCCCCCCCACACCATTGATAAAGAAATTTGGATGATGTTCCCAGGGCCAAAAATTAGATGAAGCTAACAGAAGGCATGATGCCATGAAAAACTAGGCCTATGTATATAGCTTGTAGGCTACAGCGTGTTTGGAAGAACAGACTATTGTGAAACTGAAAATTTGATGATTTGACAATATGGAATTTTTAAGCATTTCATGACCTCCCTATGCAGTTTTATGATGTATCATAGGTGTAAGGCCGTTACAGTGTAAATGAAATATTTAGAAAGTATGGACAAAGGACACGTTTAGATTGTGGGTCTCTGGGACCATCTAAGCCTTAATATAGTATGACATAAGGAAAAGCAGCTCACTTTTGTTCTCAGCTTTACCGCGTAAAATGAATGTGGCGAAAATAGTACGAAACACCTACACAAAATTACTTTGACGCTTGTCGATCAAGCAAGTACGCATGCAAAAATTGTCCGTTGGCACAAAATCAAATTGAGCGCGTACGGGGCGCATGGACCTCCACCTTTAAAGACACTCCAGTGATTTGCTAAATCAGCAAATCGAAAAAAATCACAAAAATCAGATTTTTGCATGTATGTAACAAGTAAGTACCTAACATACCCTGCAAATGATAAGCCAGAGAAGCAACCTAATAACGGACAAGATCGGAGATTTTAGTCCTTACTGTCCGTTCGGACACTTATTACAACACGTAATTGAATGGAGAATGTATCTTCAACACTGCCGTTTCTTACTTTTCTGAAATCTACAGATGGAAAAGGTACACTTATGAGAATTATACAGACTTCCTTCACTTTGACAGCTATTCCTGCAAAATTCAAATAATTTTGCAAATCACTGAGGGGGGGGGGGGGGTTAGTGGTCTTTAAAGACAAAAATGGAAAAATGGTCTGAGATATCATTGACTAAGACGCCCCGCATTGACATTGGCTAAAAGATCATTTGTTTATGTTGTTATCAATGATCGTGGAAGTAGTTTCTGTTACGGGTAGGGCTATCATGGTGGGGAAAAAAAAATTGAAGAAATAAGATAACGAAGTCATTAAATGTAGGATCGGAGTATAATCCCAGAAGACGATAATTATCGCCCATTATTATATATAGAAAGTTGGACTCCTGTTAACATTATTGAAGACTAGTGAAAGCTCGAGATAAAACTCGTCAAGGTTAAAGGAGAACCGTACAACGATATATTATACAAGATACTCTGTAAACATAATTAGTGACCACATATCGAGGGTTTCACCGAAAACAGAATTATATGAACCATAAAATGAATTAAACCCGTTAGTCTGACCATGTGCTATTAAGAATTCGCGCTATTGTATAACGTGTTATGCGATCCGGTCGGCAAGGTTGTGTCAACACATGCCGTCGTATATACACATTATGAAGCGTCACGTGTGAAGGAATTATGACGCTACTGTGCAGGTTGTATCGCATTAATTATAAATAAAAGTATACATATCCCATATTCACTAGCGCGAATTTAAATAGCGCATGGTCAGACAAAAAGTTTTTTATTCATTTTTAGAGCTTAGTATCCGTTTTTCCAGGAACCCACTCGATGGTGTTTTCTCAATAATTATTTCTATTAGCAGCTATATGTATAAGTTATTTTTAGTACGGTTCTCCTTAACTGTTTACCTGCACGCCCGACATAGATGATGCCAATGATAGTTTTTTTACTGCTGGATTTGTTGATGTTCATTAATTTTCGCTAAAAATAGAGTCGCAATTAGGGGCAATTAATATTTAGTCGGTCCTTAGTTCAAAGTCCATGTTAGGGTGAATGAAAGGGAGGCACCGCCTCCTCATCGGTCATGACGTATGGAATTTATAACTTAGTAACCATCAGTCAACTAGTAGATTTCATAATCAGAGTTAAACCAAGTTTCTGTAAAACCAAGATGTGAAAATATGATATGGTAGAAAAGATAATTAGTGACATCGGTGGAGTGTTTATTTTAGTCTGCGAACATTGTGATGAAATAATGACAGTTGAATGTTCTTAGATTTCAGCAAATCATTTAGACCGTCACTAATTTAATAACTACAGTTTGGAATTTGGATGTGATCAATCACGTGGTTTAGGAGTGATGTGATTGAGGATGCTATGAATGGCAATGGGTCAAATTTTGGGTACTTCTTAATACCATCAGGTAGCTGTACATGGTGCAAATACAAATTGGGGGATGGGGGGTTAGGTTAAATTTACAAAAAATAGTCAATCAAACAGTTTAAGAATTGGAAATATATACAAATATGAGAGACGGCGAGGCGCTCAACAATACATTACCCAAGGTGATATATAGATTCTTAACTTACAAGAAGACAATTATGGTCTTGTGTTGAGATAGGGATGTTTTAAATAAAATAATAATACCACAATGAGGTCCAATTCTGCGACAATAGGGGAATGTATTAACCAAGCAAATTGATAGGCTACATGTTTTGAATGATCCTCGACACAATTATGGAATTGTCCGATTAGTGTCACCCTCAATAAACACCGGGCATAAGTGATCGCCAGATGACAATGAAGAGGGTGGGATACATTTGGTATGATAAACATTGCTACAAATTGGAGGGAAAAACAAGCCCGGTTAAGAGGTTGAATGACGGGCATCGGTGGTATCATAATAGCTAAAGGTCGATAATATATTTCAAAATGTAAGTACCTATAAATGTGGCAGAATACAAAGTATAAGTTTAACGCACATAATTATTGAATAATACACTCCAAATGGATGGATGCCGGTCTTACTCCGTTTTTAAAGTGGACGCGCGATATGTTGTTCAATGACGCCGTCTGTTGGAGGTCTTTGATATAAGATATTAAAGGTCCATGCCCCGATCACTAACTAGCCTCGTCCCCAGAACCCCAGATTTATTACCGAAATTGGTCAACTTTGGATACTATGCATTAGGAAGAAAGCTAACTATTTTTCTCATTTACTACTGTGAAATCTTAGAGCCAAACAGGGATGTTTTGCTTTCGGCACTGTTTCTGAGCGAAAATGTGCCCCATTTTTTGTCGACCAAATTATGCACTCGATTTTTACACAGTTCTCTATGCATGGGGCTTACAGAATCACGTTTAGCTCTCCCATCAAAAGGATTGAAATATCGGCGGCGAAACTTTACCTACAGATGGGTTTGGAGCGCCAGGCCAATCCTAAGTCAAGATGAAAAACTTCATATCCTTAAATCGGGCCATCCCCCTTTATCTGAATGTTTACAAATTAGCTTGATAATAAGACTGAAACATGCATCTGGAATGATGCGAATTTTAGGATTTCATCCCAATCAACCGACCATAATTCACTAACTGGCAAGCCCATTTTCGTATCACATCCGTTTTCCTACGTCCATAGGCGATTTTTTACGGTCATCGGGACTGTGCATTCGGCAATTTTTTTTGCCTCATTCCCAGCGTCCCATTCTACGAAACCCATTCTTCCTGACGTCTGTTATATACAATGGACGCGGCAATTTCCCTACGTCCCATTGGTTTTTGGGTTTCTCGTTTACTATCTGAATGTTACAAAATTACTTTTTAAACTAAGGGAGCGGCAGGTATCTGCTGAACCGAATATCGAGAAAAAAATCACCAAAATTCGTTCTGTTTTGGTATTTTGTTACGTGACATAGATTAGATGTGCTTATATATCCTGGCAAGTGGTTTTGGCTTAAAATCCGTGTAATAAGGCAGTAACTTTTTAATGAGTGCTGTAATTTCTATACGTGCTCGTACTTGAGATCACTTCCTTCCCAGATAGCATATATACGCATATATTGGCCCAACAAATACACTTAGCAGCATCAATTGGCATCGACCCACAGCCAATAGGCCTCTAGAGCCAAAATATTTGGGATAACTGTTGGCCCAAGATTGGCTTAAGGCTATTGTTTGCCTATAACAAATGGCAGGGTGAAAGAAATAATAAAAAACATACATAAAATCGCAAAAATCTCTCAAGGACGATTGTTTTGATCAGAACACAATATTTCAAAATATTTTTTTTTCTCATTTATATTTCATTTCTTTTCTGAGGGACCCTGCATGCATACACTACAGTGTTACACATTTAATGATGTCATCCAGATAATAACAATTTGAATTACGATTTAAAAGTAAAACCTATTCGACCACCTAAAATTGGTTTAGTCCGGAATTATACATAGTACATACTTGTGGCTACATTGTATCTACTGTAAAGGTACATGAACCAGATTTAACTACTATAATGATTTTCACATGATGAACTAACCTTCTCCCCCACAACACCTATTTTATAAATTCGATAATCCATACCAATAAGTCAATGAGGGAGCCAAAAACGCTATGAATGCCGCCCACAGAGCACACCACCCACCCAAATTATTACTCCAAATACCTCTAATCCCCTATGCTCCACAGTGCGGATGAGAAAACAGCAGCTTACATCAAATAACTAAATAACATGTGGTCTTGGATGAGGCTACTTAGAATCAGTCCTGGTCCTTTTCTTAATCGTCCATGTTAAGCAGATTGACCCGTCATTCTGGCAGTATCCATAGGACTTGCATCTTATATATTTGTAATTGCATTGCACTCAGCACAAGGGAAAAAGTAAGGTCACATCCATATATGTACTCACGTCCTCGGACATACCAATTTTAAATTGGAACATCCTGTCATTTCCCAACCCATTTTGCATATAAATCAAGATAGGCCTATACATTGTAAAGATTGAAACATGCAAAAACGACTTTTAACGATCAATAGGCCTGTAAAGCCACTACCAGACTATGCGCCAAAATCGAAAAGATCATTACCCCCCGATTTTAATATTGGGTCACATCAACACCCGGCTTACTTGTGGACAAAAGGTAGAACTAACACAGCACAGACGCCCACACGGCACCCACCTCCACAATTTCCTAGCCAGCAAATGCAAAAAATACATCAGCCTCGGACCGCTTGTTCCGCCTGCCATCTCATTTAGCGAAGAACCTAACACGACCTTTGACCTTGATATTTGACTTTGTACCCATAAACAAATGAGGGTTTGCATTTTCACTCCAAAACCAGTTTGTTCCAATTGACATCAACTTTTCAAATGAGGTCAAATTTTACGAGTCCTTCACCCTATCTTACAACTTGAACCCGCATACCTTTGGACCTTGATATTTTACCTGTGACCTCATTAAAAAATGCCGGATTCCATGTTGCACCTATGAACTTAAGTTTGGCTCCAACTGAAAATCAACCTTTCAAATTAGGTCAACTTCACATCTTCAGCCTATTTCATTCACACTTGACCTCATATGTACCCGGACTTTGGCGTGTGGACCTTCGACCTCAGCAAAATGGGGGAACGCCGTTTTGCACCTTTAGTCCAAGTTTTGGTTTAAATCCCATCAAGTATGAGGCACATACAGGGATGTGAAGTTGGTTGGGTTATATTTGCCCTCTTGGCTCTTCCTCGTGGTTACAGGGGAGGGGCCGTTCCCCACACACTTTCAATTGGGGTACAAAGTTCTAGATTCTACAAGTGAGGTATAAATACCTACTAATTTAATTCCACAGTAGAGCCCGCAAAATAAGGATCCTCGTCCCATGCGACGGACAGAGAGCAGTTAGAGGAGAGGGTGAGGGGTGGGGGGATGGATATGTCACGTGGGGCGGGGGACAACGATGTGATTATAGTTCGTAGAGGATAGACGTGCTTGCACAACAGGGGGAGGGGGGAGAAAGAAAGATGAGGATGGAAAAGTTAAAGAGGTCGGAGGGTATGGGGTAGGATTTATCTTTTTAAAGATACTTTTAACTCAAACAAACCAGTGTAATACATTGATGGACCTTTGCTGATAAACATTTCACACCTTAGCCTATTTTGCTCTATCTTCATACCGATTCATTTTACGGAGTTACCATAGACTTTTTATTTACTCCTTGTTACCATACAAACAATTGTGATCTAAACTAAAACGTTATTTTTTGAAAATTATTTAAAATTTACCCCTGTAGAAACTTTACCCCCCCCCCCCTCCTCTGGAAATTGCCGACTTTTTTCCAGAGGTACATGTGGGCTAAAAACCCTTCTAAAATGTCCTTTGAGTCACTCAATCGTCGAACCTGCTTGCCAAGATTAGTCACGGAAATTGATGATTTTGGCGCAACTATTATGAAGGGTTGCATTTCTGTTCAAGTGCAATTGTTTTCCAACGGCCAATCAGTATGAAGACAACGCAGCAAACAGGGCCGTACGCAGGATTTTTTTACGGGGGGTGCGATCTTTCGAAAAGGGGACCTTTTATGGAAAAATGACCTAACCCCCTAATGGTCCATTTTGGACGTTTTGGGGGACATCCATAACCAAAAAGTGGACTTTTCGGTCATATTTTCATCTAAAATTTGGACCCTTTTTATAAAAAACAAAAAAAATCGGCAAAAGTGGACTGGCTTTTTTTCCCTTTTGTGTGAATTTGGGGGGGGGGGGGTGCGACCGCACCCCGCACCCCCCCCCCCCCCCCCCCCTGCGTACGGGCCGCATGCAAACCACAAGTGTGCAAAATACGCTGTCAGAATGGCTCAAAATACCTCTTAACATTAGTTGTTTTTCCTCTCAGCTGCTGGGGCTTCGCCCCAAAAACCTTCAACCAAAGCAGGTTAAGAGGATGGGTAGCAAATCTGCCTTTGGTCTATTTTCGGATAGTGGTGGCAAATACCCACCCCGGCCGCACATCACTACCCAAAACAAAAGTGCGAGGCCGGACCGTGGTAAACAAGCATTGCCTCATAACACAAAACTGCCAAGTCGGGATCACTCAAATTTTTGGTATAATCTTTTCTCAAGGATATCTAGTTAACAAGGAGTAACCTAAGGTGCTGTAAATCAACGAAATGCCCCTTTATACAGGGTTGGCCGGTAAAAACCGATCGGTTTAAACCGCCGGGTTAAACCGTTACAGAACAAATGAAATTACAGCCAAGTGAGGTTGAAATATAGTCAAAAAACAACTTCTGGCTTTTTATTACATTTACATATGTGATCTTTATACAGTTTTTTTATCTAGTACCCCCTACTCACTCATGATAACCTTTGTGGAAATGCCTGAAATCAACTGTACCTTAAATTTGATCTGGTAGCATAAATGTATTTCAAACTAACTAGTAAATGAATAAATCAAAAAGGTTAATTTTTGGCTGAATTTGGAAAAATAAATACTCCTTGGGGGAAGTAGAGCAGTCCTCACATTGAGATTGAAAGTATGGAATTGCAAATCCATAGCTAGTATTTTTAGTTCTGCTTCGGAACGTCTGCATTTTTTGAAGAATTTCACAGTATTCTGTTATCACGTCTCGTAGACGTCCAAGGTTCAGAAATCCCTTTCACACACCAATTAAACGAGCCTTGTGCACAAGGGGAATCTGAATTTTATCTAAAAGATTTTAATAATTTGTAATTGGTTCACAATGTTGGTAACTGTCCAAACAACTTGCCATACATTACACTCAATATCTAAATTACATGTATACTTAATGTAAGCAAGAATGTCCATTAATCCCCACACGAAGCGTTGCATTCAACGATGTAGGTCCTCCAACAGCGAAGACTCCAAAATGACGCCATTCAAAGCACACTCATAAGCTCACGTAATATTCCATTGGAATCTTCTCATAGATAACGAATGAGAGAAGGGGTGTGGGTGGGTGAATGTAAAGGTAGGGAGTTCAAAGTATCGAAAGACACTCAGGATGGTGGAGATAGTATGAGGATGGCTCTCTGCATATACCCTTTTGTTCCAGCAGTTCAAGACGACAAGGTCACATTAGTCCTCGACGACACTATAATATGCCCACAGGAATATCAGTCCAAGTAATCACCACTATTTCTATCTGTCCACAATTTGATCCTATTTTTGATTCCAGCACTTTTAAAAATATACATAAAATACGACAGTCGACTCATTACGCACCTGCTCACATGATTTAAAATAAATAAATCCTGGCACTGTGTGGGATCTCAATCTACCATTTAATTGTAGATAAAACTAGCTATAACCATACTGTACAGCATGCTTGCATCATGCTGACGGCGAGACTTAGTCCACTCTCAATATTAAGGAATTCCACACAAGATCCCAGTCTAAAAATAGACATTACAACCGCATCATGCATAACATAACCTGAATCTAATCACTTTCCATATATACTCGATGGGGGAAATTTCCCTACGTACAATGTTTTTGGATCTCAAAACATCAACAAGTTTTTAAGTTTACATCTTTGGGAATTACCCACTTCCCCTTTTGTGCCTCTAAACCGGTGCACTTAGCAAAACAAACTAGGGGTATTCCCCTTTCCTCTCTCTCTTTTAAGAGTAAACAAAATACTTTTCCCGTGAGAAATCTCTCTCAATAAATTGAGAAAATATATTTTTAAAAGTTTTAATCAGAAAAATGGAGGCCATAGAACAGTAGCGTTTTCATTTTATTTTTCTTTTCATTTTTTACAATGTTTTCTTTCCTCTTTTTGTGTATTCTTGTGGACAAATAAAATAATGCAGACATGTCATTATCCATGGTAGTTAAGACAAAGGAGGGTACTTAATTTAGTAGTTACATCCCTAAAAAGCTTTGCATGAATGACTTAGCATTTCGTAGTTTTTGCCGGTTTAAACCAGATTATGCGCGGTTGAAACCAGGTTTAAACTGTTTCTTCTTGGCAAAAACCAGTTTTTTGCCGGCATAAGCCAACCCGGAAAAACACTTAAACTCATGTGGGGGGGGGGTGTTCCTAGGACCCATTTTTTTTGTTTTTTCAGCCGGCGATTTTTAAACGCTGCAATTATTTGGTTTATATGTTTTGGATTCGTCTAACTTTTCGTTGCCTTGCATTGGTGCAAAAAAATTCAATCCATCGCGTCGTTTTTTTGTGCGTAATAATTAGCATGGGTCCCTAGGAACCCCCCCCTTATGCACTCCGGAAGTGCCCATGACAAAATTAAAAAAATCTTACTAGAGTTACGGTGATTTTGATTTTCATAATCAATACCCCTAGTTGACATAAATTCAAATAATACAAAAGTTAGTCAGGCCAATGTGGTCATAAATATTTTATTACAGCGTATAGCGGTTTACTGTAGGAACCTATGTAATGAAACAAGTAAACCTAAAAAATATAAAATGGCACGAGGCATTGCTATTTTGTGCTTAATATGTGAAATATAAGTTCATGGGTTCCGTCACAATTAAAGCATCAGCAGCAAAAGTCTAAGGGAATCAGTGCCGTAGAAAATGCAAAACTAATTAGAGTCTTTTCGCACATTTTGACGAAAAATTAAAATCAATGTTGCCCTTAATTGCTTACTGAAACTTTCACAGTTTTATTTTTTATTGTTGATGTCTTTGAAGCCTTCAAACATGTGGTGGATTTAATCTAAAAAAATCTTTAGGAAAAGGGTTATATTAGGGGGGGCCTAGGCACCCCCCGTTATGCACTCACGGAAGTGCAAACCCCTATGCAGTTAAGTGTTAATATTGGTCGACCCCAAAAAAGGGGCATAGTTTTGATCAAACATCCCAAACCAAACATCTTCGCCAGTTAAGATTTCACAGGGTAAATCAGAAAAATAGTGGCTTTTCTCTGATACCAACATTTACCCACTTCCGGTTGAAACTCTGGGGTACCTGGGGACGAGGCGATTAGTCTGTGGTTTTGGTGGGTGTGAGTGTGTGTGTGCGTGCGGAAATGCTCAATTCTGGATAATTATGCAAAGAGCATTAAAAATTTTCAGTACAACTTTATTCACAGACCCTCTCAGTGTCTTTGGTATAAACGTCTGGTATTTTAAATGAATACTACCATTGTTTCTAGTAACTTCCCTTTGGGAATCTCTCCGAGTCAATCAAATGTGATTGGGATTTTGGAATTTTGTACAATCCATGGCAACTTGACCTTGAGATGTCAGTGATCATGACCGCCCTGCATGGAACAAGTTGATTCGTAATGAGGGCGCAGTGCCGTTGTCCAAGGGTCCTGCCTGAGAGAGGGCCAGAGAGGGTCCAGCCCAGTGATCTGATTTTTTGTAGGATTTTAGTTTTGATTGTTTGTGTAATTTGAGAACCGTGTCGAGCGAGGGCGACGGTTGTCACAAAGTCGCAATTTCCAATGCATAAGTTGATTTTGTCTTTGAACTTTCGTGCCCTGAATCCTAAGACAGAGCCGAGACTGTGTGACAGTCTAGATCTTATATAACAATGCAAATAAATTATAGCCTGCATGGAATGATCTGATGAACATGTTTGTACTGAACAAGAATGTATTTTAATATTTATTCAATTAATTAAAATTGGCTTGTGTTTCACCCGGGGTCATTCACTACTTTTACATTAAATACAACAAATTGCAGACACAAAGAAGGGCACCCCTTTAACAACTTTTATGACCAATGGACATTGTCCTTTATTGACAGTAAATACACAAATTGACTGTCTATTCAATAAAATAACATGTAAAAACAATGAGGGGTGACGTCCTAGGGGAGCGATAAATAGGATATTAGCCTCGTTCACGACATTTCGTGCAAAAACAAAGTCGAGGGTTGAGAATCAGAGGACGTAACTTCAACACAAAAAGAATATTAAAATGACTTTCATTCTGCTGTATAATGCTTTTGAGAAAGTGATTGTTTAATATTTTCACTAAAGCCAATATATTACATACCCAAAATGTAAACATCGCATAAAGCTCGTTATATGGTATTGTAAGCAAACATTATTTACTTTTGTAATGAGCTATTATGAAAAAGGCAGAATTAAAGAAATTCTTAATATTTTTTTAGTGTTGAGTGACGCCTGATTGTTCAACCCTCAAAATAGGGCTTTGGCAAAACTCTTCAGGCCATATTTTATTTTGCAACAAAGTCGTAAAACGGGATATTTATTTTAATTAGTCATAAAAATTAAGGAAAAAAAAAAAAATAATACAGTGGAGTTAACAGTTGTTCTTCATCAGCTCCAACAGTTTGGAATAAGGACACTGTTTTATGAAATAAAACAAGTGAATTTTACACAGTGCATAATTAAGATACCCCAACAACTGTGGCTTAATCACTTTTTGTAACATACAACTGAGCTCATGTATATTCTAACCGTCCAAAAAGTATGCAGCACGTGACATTGTCATGATTCTATCACCTGCCATGTTAGAAGTTCATTGAGTACTCAGTCAGTCTGTATAGTGGATTAATGCTTTTATTTTAAAATATGAAAATTGAGCTCATTAATGGTTAATAACTTGTCCTAAAGTATTACAGCACATGACCTCATCATCATCGCCTTGCCACATTAGTATTTCATTGAAGTAATCGGTTAGTCTCTAGTGTGCTCGTGTTCTTGTCTGTGACCCGGATTTTTCAAGTCAGGTGTATTTCATTCAAGATCATGATAACAACAAAAAGATGATATAAGATTCGTGATAAACAGTAATATTGTATGTGATTATAATATAATAATGATAGGAAGTTACAATATGTATTTTATCTGACTGGGGGAGAAATCAAAATAAACTGGGGGAGCTTTCTTTAATATCTCAACAAATACGGAACACTTTCTACAACCCGTAATTGAATGGAGTATCATATATATTTGATTTGAACCAATGATGTTATCTTCCTTCTCGTAATTTTTCATTTGGAAAAAATAACTTGTGCAAATTCTACACACTTATCCATCACTTTTAGGCTGCTCCTGCAATTTGGGTGGATCACTTATTTTTTTTAGTTCAGGGGGGATATGCAAGGGAAGCTGGTTCCCAAGGGCCTTTCGGTTTATTTATAAATTTTTATTGGATTCCAAAAAATAAATCAGCTCACCGTTATAAAAAAATCGATAGTGCCAATTTTTCTGAGCATTTATAGTATTTGTGAATATTAATATGGCCGTCATTAAAAAAGCAAAGATGCTCCAAAGTATAATGAAGTTTAAC